>MU260391.1:127500-150000 GCA_020310875.1 Ceratopteris richardii
AGATGTTGTCTTTGATGAAAATGATTCTTGGTATGAGAATGAATGCAGGAAGGTTAAATTACCCTATGATTTGGAAGAGGAGTTTCCAAATCTTGCAAAGGAGGAACCTACTCAGAATGAAGCCTCAAGTTCAGATGATGAAGATACTATTAATCTTGAAGAGTTCAAGGCATGGAAGTCCAAGGGCAAAATGAAGATGAAGAAGCTTGAAGACATACCTGAATCTTCAACTCAATCAATCAGAAGATCACAAAGACAAAGCAAAAAACCTATCAGATATGGGTATGATACATCTCTTGTTACTAAACATTCTGTTTATCTTGCCAAAGATTTGTCAAATGAAGAACCAGGGTCATATGAAGAAGCCATAACAAAATCAGAATGGAAAGAAGCTATGGATGAGGAGATTGAAGCACTCAAGGAGAGTGACACATGGGAGTTAGTACCCAAGAAGGACTCCATGAAGGTAATAGGATCTAGATGGATATATAAGCTTAAAAGAAATTCTGATGGCACAATTAATAGGTACAAGGCCAGATTGGTAGCCAAGGGTTTTGCACAAACCCAAGGCATAGACTATGAAGATACATTTTCTCCTGTGGCCAAGATGCCAACAATCAGAGTGTTGGTAAGTGTGGCTGCATCAAAAAATTGGAATATGTACCAATTGGATGTCAAGAATTCTTTCTTGAATGGATGGATCTCAGAGGAGGTATATATATGTCACAACCTCCTGGCTATGAGGACCCTAAGAAGGTAACATATGTTTGCAAATTAAAAAAGGCTTTTTATGGATTGAAGCAGGCACCTAGGGCATGGAATTACAGGTTAACTACATGCCTCCAAGACCAAGGATTTTTCATGAGCAAGGCAGATACTTCTCTATTCATCAAGAGAAGTAATTCAGAGGTAATATACCTTTGTGTTTATGTTGATGACATCATCATTATAGGTAATGATGTCAATGGTATCAGATATATCAAGAGTCAAATGATGAAGGAGTTCAAGATCAATGATCTTGGTCTATTGAAGTATTTTCTTGGGCTTGAATTAGTCTACACTAATTCAGGGATATACATTACTCAGAAAAAGTATATACAGGACATGTTAAAGAAGTTTCATTTGCAGGATGCCAAAGTAGCAAGCACTCCAATGGAGGTAAACCTAAAACTAAGTGCCTATGAAGGTGATGAAGTCAATGACATTACAAGTTATCAAAGTATTGTGGGTAGCTTGAATTATGCTACCTTAACAAGGATAGATATTGCATATGGAGTTAGTGTGCTAAGTCAGTTTATGCACAAGCCAAGGATACCTCACTTAGAGGCTGCCAAGAGAATCTTGAAGTATCTCAAGGGTACACAGAACCATGGTTTGTATTTCCCTTACACTTCAGATATTGATATCAAAATTTATTCAGATGCAGATTGGGCAGGATGCAAGGATGATAGGAGAAGCACCTTTGGATACATTTCTTTTGTAGGTGACAAACCAATTTCATGGTCTTCAAAGAAGAAACCTACTGTTGCTTTGTCTTCTACAGAGACAGAATATAGAGGACTAGCTAATGCCACACAATAAGCAATTTGGATTAAGCTTTTGTATACAAAATTGGGATTATATACTAGGTCTCCAATAATCTTTGGATATAATACAAGTTCTCTTCACCTTGCAGCTAATCCTATCTATCATGCTAGAACCAAATATATAGAAGTTCATTACCATTATGTGAGAGAGAAGTTGATAAGCAAAGACATTCACCTAACCTATGTATCAACCAACATGCAGCGTGCAGATTTGTTGACTAAAGCTTTGGATGGAACCAAACTTTGCAGGTTCAAAGCAATGATTGGATTGCAGGATATACTTGAAGATTGAAGATGAAGACCAAGCCAAAATGTTTGGCTTGAGGGGGAGCTGTTGGTGTAATTCACAAGCCTAAACATTTAGCTTGATGGATACATTGAAGTCTGTACACCCATGAAGAAGCATAGGAACTATTGCTAGTGGTTAATTACCACTTTATCTCCTTGTAAAAGTCAAATTGACTTGGAATATTTTGTAATCACCTACCAAAAGGATTCGTGGAAAAAGTTAGCTATTTGATTGAAGGAATATCTCCTAGGATATAGGATCTTGATCATAGGGAGCCAAAAGTTTGAATTTGAATTCAAATTTTTACTCATTCCTTATAAGAATGGACATGGAAAAGTTGCGGATAGAACGCATCCTTCCCGAGCTTCTCATCAGTAATTCTGAGTGTGTGTGAGACATATACTCTAGCCCACACCTATCTACACCATTGGGGAATGATTTTCATGCCAATGGATTTGTATACAAGTGTTCATTAATACATACATTCACATTGTTCATTTCTGAGTTCTCTGTCATACTACTCAAAAGTCTATCAACTTGTGAAGTGCATATCACGGTCAAATCTTCACCAAATTCAGTGATTCAAAGCTTGTTGGATTCATCTTGAAGTTATCTACGTGCTACTAAAGTTTGAAGAGATTCTATTCAGCCATTTCAGAGAAATCTGCATCGAGGTGATCACTGGTCAATTTCTGCTACAGTCCTAAAAAAGCGGGGGTATAGCTTAACTTGATAAATTGATTTCTCTTAGCATAGTTTATCTTTTTACATCATTCAACTTGGAATAGTTAGCTTACTAAGCTAATTAGATATCCCTAAAAGGAATGTTTCCAATTCCTACTGTGCTGGTCATACTGAGCAAAATACCTAGGAGGTATCAAGACATAAATAGAAGGTTTTCTTGAATTTGAGAGTCTCTAAGTTATCTGTTTTGGTTCAATCATTGCACACATCATTTCCAAAGTACAAAGGGCATTTTATGGTGTCATTGGAAAGGTAAGGAGGTCTACTTATAAAATCTGAAGCAAAAGAGGGCTAGTACAAAGCAGGTTTTAGCAGTACCTACTCAGTCTCTTGGAGCATCCATCCATCTTTCCCAATACTCATCCTATCAAGGATTACCTTGTAGGACTAGGAGGTGTGGAAACCCCTTGCATGGGTGAGGTGGACTTCCCATATCAATCTAGGATGTCCTTATGAATGTAAAGTTGCTAGTATGCCATGATAAAGACCTCATTGAGTCTCTGATCTTGGGTCAAAACTAGATCTATGATCATGAAAGCAACTTGAACCTAAGAATTCAACTTCTTTAGGTTTGGGTATGTGAATATATTATAGTAGAATTAGAGGATTGCATGGTCATTGATCTAGGTTCTAAGCATGATCTTCGTTCTTTTAAGATTAATCTTAAAGAAAAAGATGCTATATGTGTCCAAATCTCTGTGATGCAAAAGAATTCAACTATCAAAGAACAAGCTCGAGAGCATGTGGATCACCCTTCAATTCCAAATTTGAGTGTAGTAAAGAGGTGAGCCAAGCATCATAAGAAGATTGGTACATCGATCATACTAATAGAATATAGGAGAAAAGTGATCCATGGTAGAAGGAGATCTAGGTATGAAAGGGTGAGCAACTAATTGCTCCCCTATTATCAAAACCACTACCAAGGAAGGAGATGAGAAAGCCAAAGAATTGAGCAACAAACAAACAAGGAATTCCATCCCAAAAAATACTCCATCTTTGGATACCAAAATACTTCATACTTCTTTCTTAGAAGTATGAATTACTCATAGCTTATGAAAGAAAATTGATTGAGAAGGAAATTTTGTTGTGGAAATTCTTTAGAGTAGTTGAAGTTCCTAGAGTAAAATAAAGGGTTGAAAGATACCCTAAACACCATTGTTCCAAAAGATGCCTATAAGCAGGGGACTATTTCTCAAAGTGGTTAAGGATCTTATCATTTTCTCTAGAATAAATTAATGATAGAAATGTGATTATTTTTTTCGAGATAGATGCCTAACTATGTAAACAAATGGTACCTAGTTTAAGAAAATAAGCTTTATTATGAGACGATGTAGGAATGATTCTTTTCACTACATCCACTAGAGGAAGCTCAAAAAATGACCAAGAAAAAGTGTCAACATCAAAGCAATCAAAGCTCAATCCAAGGACAAAGAATGTAATAAAATGGGAGTATAAGCATGGAAGCAAAGGAACAAGGGGTCTACCAATTTTTCCCATCTCAAATCCCTTAGATTAAGGTTTATCCCTTTTTTACCCAAAATATACATAAAAATGCCTATTTTTGGCATAAAATCCTAGTTTTAGAAACAATCGGGCCCACTTTATAAAAGCCAAGTATCACTTGAGGTTCATGTCATGTTTAGAATAGCGACATAGACTTTCATAACTTTTTGACATCATTTCAGCCTCCAAATAGCCTCCATACATTATTTTTAAAGCTAGGCCAAACACTATGGTGTGGACAAGGTTCTTTTAAAAATTATAGAAGTGAAAGAGCTCTCATTTGTAAGGTTTTCTTGTTTATGAGATTTGTACTATAACTTGATCAATACAAGAGCCTCTTGGAGCAAATCACCTCTTTCCTACACTTTGTAGATTTTGACATTTCTTTGTTATGTTTGTGTGCAGGCTGTGATGATGTGGGCATTACAACTTTTGCACCTAGGGACATTCTTGTTAGACTTGCATGATATTAAGTTTTTGCATGAGTTACATGCTTTTGGTGCTTTTATTCTTGTGATTTGGGTGTGTATCCATCATTATTCATCCTTAGATAGTTAGTTAGGTAGTTAAATGGCTAGAAATAGAGAAAAATGAGTTTTTAGGGTTAAATTTTCTACAGTTTTCCAAGATTTCCATTAAACTTGCACTTCTTCTTCTTCGTCATCTTCACTTTCTCCTCGACTAAAACTTCTTGTGCTTAGTAAACAGTGCACATGCCACATTAGGATCTGGAAATTAAGATATAGGGCACTTTGCATGAGTGTTGCAGAGCAAAGAAAGCACAAGGCAGAGAAAAAGACGGGCCCCAAAATTTTTCCGATTTGGACACCCAATTTTTGTATTATAACCATTCTTGTAGTATATTATCCAATGTAAATGCACTAGAGGAGTCCTCTAGATGCCTCCCCATAGAAGATTAGAAGCTTACCCATGTAAATTAGTAGGAAATTAGTCTTTTAGTGAATAAAGTGCCGGTCTCTTGTATGAAAGGACCATTTTTAGGGCACAAGTATATAAGTCAATTTGTGACTCTTTGTAAAGACTTTTTGCCATTGTGAGAATCAAGAGCACAGAATTTCGAATTTGTGTCTTCTCCTCTTCTTCTTTGTGAGCTTGTATGCTTGTGTATTGCTTGGAAAGAGTGTTAGGAAGTGTTGTCTATCCATGAAAGCTTTTGTTTGATGTGGTTAGGGTGTGTGTGAAGTGTAGGAAGTGCTGAAGTGTAGGAAGGTCATTTCCGTGACTTAGTATTTTTCTCATAACTTAAAGTAGAAGCATCAGAATTGAGTAGAAATACCATCATTGGATGCGTCTTCTCGAGAGCTTCGAAACGCATATGCTATTCACTATATTCGGACTTCAGAGCTGAGAGAAAAAGCTCAACTTACTGTTGGCTGCTGTTCCAAGTATCATGACACCATGACTGACAGTTGAAGCTTGTTTGGATTAGTCTTTGCCTTGTTTGCACTCTTTGAGTAACTCATTTGCATTTATCATCATTTGAATGCATGTCCTCATACACTCGGCTAGGTTTTGATACTCATCGGATTGGTAATTAAAGCGTGAATCCCCACTATATGCACTTGAGGGGGATTGAGGTATAGTCTCTTTCTCCACAAGTCCCTAAGTTGGTTCTTAGGTACACACGTTTTTTGGCACCGTTGTTGGGGAGTGTCGAATCAAACCGAGGCATTCATGTGATGGTAAGTAGCTTTTTGCATTGAAGTGAGAGGAGGAGTAGTGATTTTCTCTTCTTTGGTAAGTCACTTTCACCCACACTTACTACTTCTCACTCTTGAAGTGTGTGTAGTGAGTTATTAGTCTAGGGAAGTGAGTGGAATGAGGAGAGCAGGAGGAGTAAGGGAGTAGGGTAGGTAGTTAGAGTAGCTTTCAGTCTTTGTCTAGATTGTTCTTTTTCAGTAAGTAGGAATATTCAAAAGTATGAAAGCCCAAAATAGTCTTTTGAAAGTCACTTGTTCTTGAAACAAGTATCGTGGGAGCTCACAGCCGACTATCATGATCTTGGACGAAGGTGTTTAAGCCACGCAGAGCTAGTGGAGGAGAGCAAAAAGCTGAAGGTTAGCATCTAAGGTGAGCACATTGCTCCATCACCCATTTTAGCTGTCAAAATCAAGTAAAGTCGCTAAACGATCTGCGGTAAGTATCGTGACAGTCATCTAGAGGGGAGAACAGTTCATTTTTGTAATACAGAGGCTGAAGAGAGGGTAGAGAAGCTTGATAAACACATATAATCATTCAAAATTCAAAACACACCTGCTAAAAAACAAAAAAAATGTCAAGTATCGTGTTCTCCCGTGGTTGAGTATCGCGATACTTCCCAAGTATCGTGGTCTCCTGTGGTTGAGTATCGTGATACTTGACAGAGATCGTGTATCGTGTTTGACCGATCGTGACACTTGACAGAGATCGTGTATCATGTTTGACCGATTGTGATACTTGATAGAGATCGTGTATCGTTTTTGACCGATCGCGATACTTGACAGAGATCGTGTATCATGTTTGACCGATCGCGATACTTGACAGAGATCGTGTATCGTGTTTGACCGATTGAGATACTTGACAGAGATCGTGTATCGTGTTTGACCGATCCCGATACTTGACAGAGATTGTGTATCGTGTTTGACCGATCGTGATACTTAACAAATATCGTGTATCATGTGAACTCAAGTGTCGTGGATCGTGTCTGCTGAGTATCAGGTATCACGTTTGCTCAAGTATCGAGTATCGCGTTTGCTCAAGTATCGAGTATCGTGTGATCCTCGATCGTGATACTTCATAAGTATCGTGTATCGTGCTATCTCAAGTATCGTGTGATCAAGTATCGTATATCGAGTATCGCATTTTTTGGAGTATCGAGTATCGTGTTTCCTGTGCATCAAGTATCATATTGCTCAACTATCGTGTATCGTGTTCATCCAAGTATCGAGTATCATCATATTGAGGTATTGTGTATCATTTTTGGCAGATATTGTGTATCGTTTAGTTCAAGGATCGAGTATCGTGAACTTTTTTGGAGGTCAAGTATCGTGACTTGAGATTTCATAGTCAGTCCTTTCCCAGCCAAAATTTTTCTAGGATTCTAAATAGAACTTTAAATAGAAGTTGGAGGTTGGCAAGGTTAAATAGAACTTTAAAGTGGATGAACCTAAGATCTGGGAGAACCCTAGGAAGCCGAAGAAGTGTAATCTCTTCTGGAGGAAGTGTAGCCGAACCTAGTAGCCGTTCACATTATTCTGAAACCTCTAGTGAGTCAGAAGAAGAAATTCCTATGGCTTCAGAGGATATGTAAAACATTGTACCAATGATTGGCATGATGTCAATTATTGAGGGAGAATATCGGGCATCTTTAGAATATGTGACCACCAATCAACATGAGATTCCCATATACCTAGATGGACTAAACCGATCAGTGGATAGACTGAAGAGAGCTTCAGATGCTTACATAGTGCCTAGGCCAGCAGTTAAGTATGTAGGAGGAATTTATATGGACAAGAAAGACATCCAGTATGTTGTTACAGAACACCCCAAAAACATCAATGAACTTGGGGAAGAAAACACTGCTCCAAACCTTAATGAAGAAGGAAATGAAGTGCAAGTGACCACACCTAGAGGGAGACCTACTGTTGTTAGGGTTTGGAGAGGAGACCTAGTTCCCCAGGATGACTCATTAATGGATGTGTATTTGATCAATGGAATGGAGCATCTCCTTAGAGCCCACTCTTCAATATGGGAAGCAGCCCCTAATCCAGTTACTGTCTATGAGTTACAAGATCCCGACTTTCCCACAATTATCACATATTTGGACAAAAACCAGAGGAGATACTGGCCCCTAATAGAGTTGGAAAGAGCTGAGTTGAAGTATCAAAATATTTCTGTGTTTCCCCCGAGGGATCAAGCCACTACTTCACAAAACCCACATGGAACCTCTCAGAATAATTCATTTCAGCAGTCAGGACAAACACAACAAACTCAAATCCCGGTTAGACCACATGTGCAGTTTGCCATGCCTGCAAATAACCCTAATTATCGGCCTCAACCACCTGTTGACCCATGGATTGGAATTCCTGCCCCAGTTAGACCACCTGTAGCAAGAGGACCTGGTACACCCATTGGAAGACCTGTTTTTCTTGTGATGCCTAGACCGCCTGAAGGAGGAAGAAGATTAAGGCCAATTCAAGTAGCCAAATGCATAAGAAATCATTATGATGGCTCTAGTGAACCTTACAATCATATAGCTGAATTCAAGCAAGTAATCAGAGCCAAACAAGTAGAAGATTTTTTGATCCAATATGAGTCTTTTGGTCTAACTTTGACAGACACGGCTTTAGCTTGGTTCCAGCCATTAGATCCTAATCATTTTCAAAACATGGAACAAGTCTATCAAGAAATGATTGAGGAATTCACTAAGTCTAGAATTAAAAACAACTCGTCATCATTAATCCATAGCTTTAAGCAAGCTCCTACGGAATCAGTGAGATTGGCAGCAAGAAGATTCAAGCAATATGTGGATAGGTGCCCAGTGGAAGAGAGACCCACCCAAAACAAAATGGTGTCATTATTTTTGGAAGGATTATTGAATGGATCATTAAGATCTCTGGTGTATGTGAAGAGAGTTCAAACTTTGCAAGAATGCATGAAAGAATGTATTGACCTAGAGGACAATTTAGCAGAGGATCTGAAAATACCTCAAGGTAGTATGAAGAGTGAAGATTCAGCAAGCAGCACATCAAACCCTAGGAACAATGTAGAGAAAATAGCCGATTTAGTAGCAAAGAAACTGAATGTTCAAGGACAGAGGAACTACCCCAACAACCCAATGAGAGTACCCATGCTTAGGAGATGTATGCATTGTGGAGGAGATCATCCTTCTCATTTGTGTACTAGGGGAGCAGTCTCACCACCTGCTTATGCTTACAATAGACCACCTGTTCCAGGACCTTTACAATATTGCAGCATAGAACAAAAATACACAAATCACAGCACAAAAAATTGTCCTTACAACAGGCAATCAAGACCTGTACAACCTGGCATGAGACCTTATGGATACCCTCAGAGAGAGCAAGTAGGAGAAGCCTTTAGATACCCCACTTATCAGCAACAAGGACCCATACCACGGCCGTATGCTTACCAAGGATACACTCAACCACAACCGGTGTTAGGACAACAACCACCCTATCCTCAGAATGTTGTCCCAGTGAAAATAGCTCAACCTGAAGAAAACTTAGAGAGAGAAATAGTCCCAACCACACCATTGATTAGTAATGAACCATATGACTCATCTTATGACCATAGTCAAGGAAACTATCCCATTTATGAGAGCTCTATGATAGAATATGAACAAATGTACGAACCATATGCCTATGGCATGGAAATGCCAGATAGTTCCTATGGATATGAGCAAGACTATGTGTCATTAATGTACACAGCCCCTAGGGCATCCATACCCCCCCGACCTATGAACAGACCGCCTGTACCTAGAGGACCATGTTATAGATGCGGAGGTGATCATTACATCAGATAATGTACACTACCAAACCCACCACCACCACAGCGAGTCTGGGAAGGCTACTGTAGTGATTGTGGTAAGGAACACCTTTTCAGAGGTTGCCCCAAGAATCCCAACAAAGTTAACTCTAACGTGCAGATTAATGTGATAGAAGTGATAGAATCATCAGGAAGTGATAAGGAGTACACTATACCATTGAAAGCAATAACTAGAGCCAAAGCTAGAGAGACCCAGACAAAACTAAAGAAATTGATCAAGGTGACAGAGAAATGAACATACCTACACCTCAAGTAGTTGAAGACTCGGAAGAGCCTGAGAGAAGTGTTGTAAGCAAACGAACACAAAGATGGAAGAACCGTAGAGATAGGATAAAGGAAAAGAAATTGCTAAAAAAGAAGGAAATTGAGAAGAGTGAACAAAATCTAAAAGAGAAACAAGAAGAGGAAGAAGAAAATCTGAAAGGAAAGTAAAAAAAAAAAAAAAGAGGTAGGATCAGTTTTAGCAGATCCCATGCCTGAAGAATTAGCCATGTGGATTCAAGCGTACAAGGCACGAATAAGAGCAGGACCTACCATTGAACAACATGAAAGAGAATATCCTAGAGGTGACCTAGAGAAAGAAAGGTTGGAGATATGCAAAAAATTAATTGAAGTGGCTCAACAGACCCTAGAAAAACCTGCTGTTCAATTACCCAACTCGCGAATTCCCGAAAAAGAATTCCAAGATTGTGTCATCCTTAATGACCCTGAGAAAACCAAAGAAGGTGAGATACACAATGAAAATCACTGTGAGGATAAAAGGGAAGGATCCATTATTCCCGAAGTAGAAGGGGAATGGCCTAAAGATTTGTGGGCAAGAGTCCAAGAAGACCGATGGAAAAAAGTGGAAGGAATAGACCCACCTTTTGAGGAGCTAGAAGGAGAAGGTGAAATTGAAGATTCCATACCTGAACTGAATTCAGAAGAAATAATACCAATTGATCCAAGTAACGAAGAAAATGATAGTGTAAAGGTTTTGTCAAATTACACAGGAGAGTACGAACATAATTCGGAATTATATTGTATTCCCTCAATAAGGAAAAAAGAACCGAACCCATCAGTCAACACATCGGATATCATACAACATCTTAAAAAGGTAAAAATCCCTTGTACCCTGACGTTAGAAGAAGTGTTAAGGATCAAACCACATTTGAAGGAGAAATTGACCAGCCAATTGGAAATCAAGGTGGACGAGAAGGAGATGTCTGATGAAGTAAACACAGTAAAAATCCCAGTCGATAAGGTTGGAGATTTTAGTGAGGGAGATGAAGGAAACACATGCCTTCCAATTACCTATAGGGGTTACACTACCAAAGCCATCTTAGATTCTGGAGCTGAAGTAGGAATTGCTACTAGAGAAATTTGGGAGAAATGGGGAAAACCAGCTTTAAGACCCACACGCATGAAGATACAAATGGCAGACGGACACACTGAAAGACCCTTGCAATTATTGGAACAAGTAGCTTTTACCACTTATGGAGTTGAGTTCGAGCACATCTTAGCGATATGTCAATTTGAAAGGCCAAGCAATTATGAAATGATACTTGGAAGACCTTTCATGAGACAACTAAAGGTAGTGAAAGATTGGGGAAAAGACGTTGTATACCTACAGCATGAAGGAACCACCACAAGAATAAATCTCCACACATATACATATCAAGATGTTCCCCCCTTACAATGGAATCAGATTCATAAGGAGGAAGATAATCAGTCGATTCATAGTATAGGTTCAAGTGATCAATCATGGATGAATGAAGACACTCATCTATGGATATGCCAAACTACGGAAAAGGAAGAGGATAGGAGAAAAGGATGGCAGCAAAGGCAAGGAGTTGCTAGATCAGTACAAGATCCAGCCTATTTGCCTCAAATATTCTTAGATGAAGAATTTGAACCTCATGGTTGGATGGAGATTTTAGCTACTCTCGATGTATGTGTAAACGAAGAAATACTAACCATGAATGAATGCATTGATGGGGAAGGCTATGATGTTAGTCTATATGTGGTAGTCCTTTAGGAGGCTGAAGAAGGAGAAGTGATAGAAAAAGAATGGAAGGAAGACTATGAGAGTATTGAAATGGAGCAAGAGCCAATGGAATCGGAAAATGAAAATAAAAAAATAGTACGATGGTTTCTATTGTTGATGGAATTTGATTTTGAAGTAGTAGTCAAGAAAGGAAATACCCACATAAGAGCGGATCACCTATCAAGAATGACACATGGAGAACCACCCACAGGAGTACCGGATGATCTGCCAGACACTTCCCTGTTTAACCTCGAAGTATGTCCCCAATGGGCAGAAAAGTTGATCCCTATACTCACTCATGAACCTAAAGATGGAATCACACCAAACCGAACTCAAGACCTATGGAATACTAAAAACCTTCATATCATTGCTGGAAGTTTGTATCACCAAGACTCAAATGGATTACTCATGAGATGCGTAGAAGAAGAGGAACAAGAAATGTGGCTTCAAAAAGCACACGTAAATCAATGGAAAACTCATCTGAATGCGAACAGAACATGGCAAACATTAAGGAGATTGGGCATATATTGGCCAACAATGCAGAGGGATGCGCATAACTATGTATCAGCCTGCCCAACCAGTCAAGAACGGAATCCAGAAGAGAACTCCACTCTATGCTACTCCACTGTAGCACCAAGATGGAGCATGCCTATGGTGAAGTTCTTAAAGACCCAAGAGTACCCAGAAGGAGCCACTCTAGCAAGAAAACGAGCACTTGTAGAACAAATTAAGGACTATCCTCTTATAGGAAAACAACTCTTTAAACGAGGAAGAGATAATCATTTGCGAATGTGCATTCATGAAGACGAGTATCTTGTTGTTTTAGAGATGGCACATACAGGAGCTGCAGGAGGACATTTCTCTGCAGATAAGACAGCAAACATGATCCTCTTTGCTAGAATGTGGTGGCCAACTCTACATCAGGATGCAGCCACATATGTTCAATGATGTGATACATGTCAACGAACAAAATATCCAATTAGAAGGGATGAAATGCCACTAAAACCCATGATGAGTGCCAGAGCTTTTACTAAATGGGGAATAGACTTCATAGGACCTATTAGCCCCCCAACTAAAGGATCCCATGCCGAATATATAATTGTAGCCACAGACTATCTGACCAAATGGGTTGAAGACAAAGCAACCAAGAAAAACGATGCAAGGACTACGGCCAAGTTTCTCTCCGAGAACGTTTTCACTAGATTTGGACTACGAATAGAAATTGTGAGTGATAGAGGTACGCATTTTGTGAATGAAGTGATAGAAGCCTTACTAAATGAATTCTTGGTAATTCATAAGAAATCAGCCCGTTATCACCCACAAGCCAATGGACAAGCCAAAAGTTCCAATAAAATCTTATGCACAGTTCTCACAAAAATTTTGAACAATGGTAGATCTGATTGGGATAAACAATTACATCATGCTTTATGGGCATTCAGAGTAGCTTACAAGACCGCCATAGGCACTACTCCTTTTAACCTAGTGTATGGACAGAATGCTATTTTGCCAATTGATTTCTTAATTCCCACTCTCAGAGTAGCAACAACTTACGAGTGGACTGGACATGAACTATCAGCTCAATTGGATCAAATAGAGAAGTTACATGAAACTAGGTTACAAGCTGTAGCAGGGATTTATGCTGCTAAAAGGCGACAGAAAGCCTACTTTGATGCTCATATTAAATATAAAAATTTGCAGGAAGGAGATTATGTTTTGGTATATACTCTGAAACGACACGCTAAGAAGTTGCAGAAGAGAGGATATGGCCCGATGATCATCAATTGTATATCTACGAGTGGAGCCATCAGTCTAGCAACCCTAGATGGAGAAGTACTACCAAACTATATCAGTGGGTGTCGAGTGAAAAAATATCTAGAACCATTGACTGAAGAAACAATGTCACGATTAATCAAGGGTAAGAATAGGCGCATCGAGGAGGAAAGGATACGAGAAGAAGTGAGACAAGAAGCACTAGAATGAATCAAGAAACAAAAAGAGTGGATGAGAGAGAGAGAGATAAGAGATATCGCTTAGGAGAAGAACTCATCCCAATGGCTAATTTTAGAGCCACTAAAAACCTAGGGCAACAAAGGAAGCAACCATATTTGAATTTGGGATCCAGAAAAAAGAAATACCACTTAGTGGATGCTCTCATTAACACAGGAGCCACCATAAGTTGTATCAAACTTTCATTGACTCAAAAACTCAACGAGGAATTACGTCCATCAAAGGCACAGTTGATAGGAATAGGGGGAACAATTACTCAATGTATGGGTGAAGTAACCTTACCTCTACATATTGGAAACAACACTATGGAACAGAAGCTCTTAGTATGTCATGATCAGGACTTACTCGAAGACATAGTGTTAGGTCAAGATTGGATATACGAATATGAAGTAACTATTCAATTGGCCTTAGGATACATCTCAGCCAAGATAGGACATCGAGAGATATTCAGCATGTTAGACGAACGACCATTCAAAGCCATGGATATAGCCCCGAGAGCTCATTCAAATGAACAAAGTGATGCATGTATGTTCACTAGCACTATGGAAACCCCTTCACCAAGTACTTCATGTGAGGACACACCAAATCCTGTTTGCAGACCACCTTCTAATCTAGCAATTCATAAGAGTGTCATTCTATCTAAAAACATCCTTAGGAAAGAACCATGCACAAGAGAGACTAGTTCTCCGAATAATCCCAAGTCTGCACCTATTAGAATATACCCCATTCCTTACACTTGACAAGCTTGGATAAGGAAGGACCAAATGGATGCATATCTTCAACAGAAGAACTACTTGCTACAGCAGAAGAACCCACAGAACCAATATGAAAATCGCTCTGGATATTCAGTTCCACAAAGAATTGCTAAAGTGTGGATTCCGAAGAAGGTGATAGCCGCCCAGTCGGACCACACACAAATATGGATTCCCAAGTCATGTACTCAAAGGACAATCATCAAAAAGGAGGAACCAATGAACAAGGAAAATCAGTATGATCTAAAAGCGACAGAAGCTAAACTGCTACAGGATAGAGCTGGAGTCTACATACAATTCACATGTCATTCCAAGATTCAAAAAGCAGACAAAGCAGAAGCACCAAATGAGAAGCATCACAATCACTAGGAAGGTTGGGAACACGATTTCTCCCAACAGAATAAAGCAGATTTGGATGCTGAAAGACAAAGCAAGCCGTATACGTCTACCAAATAATTCGAGTTGCACGCATTTGGAGTTACCAGAATCCAAAGTATGCATGATAGGGCCACATTACAAGGCCAAGCATTCGGCATGATATTCTTCTATTTCAGGATAGTGAAGCACATTTTCCTCTTGGGAAATAGGAGAGCACTTGTACATAATCTAAAGAAAATTTCTAAAAAATTAATAATCGCTTCGGCTATGAACTAACTTTTCTATTTTCCTTTCAGACAAAAACATAAAAATATCTAAAAATTATGAAAAATCCCATGTATTACCTTTCTCACACCCACGGGGAAGGGATGACACCATTCACTTGGAGCAATGTCAATCTTATGAAGGACAAATGAAGGAGGATTTCTGATACTATCTGGCCACTAATTCATACTCTATATTGAGTGCAGATGGCATCTACTAACTCCGAAAAGACACAAGTGGAAGAGGTCCAGCTTCTTCCCTTGGAATCCATAACAAAAGCAAGAGGCCATTGGTTTCTGGATGACCAACCGGTGTCGGACCTCATTTTCTTGGCCACCATCAAGATCATGGATAGGGATCACTACTTCCCTATTATGTCACAAGACTTCAAGACTATCATACAAGGATTACCTCGCATGGTGGATGTTTGGACACAAGCAGGAATAGAGGCATTTCTTAAATTGCCTATTTATTTGCCAGATTTTCAAAGATGCACGCAAGTGATGAACACCCTTCAGCCTGCATCAAATAAGGCATCAGTTCCAGAAGCACGAGTACTGGACAAAGTGGGTACCTGGAAAACCATTCAATTCATTCATGAGTTAATCAACAAAGCTTTTGGATGGAATCAAGAAGGAATCACTAATGTCAAGGAGGAATGTCATGATCCAAAAAAGAGATCCTTTTTGGATATCAACATAATGGATATTGAAGATGTTGTCTGCTTAGTGCACCAGCACTTTTGTTTTCCAAGCATGCATAGATATACAGCACCTCAAAAGATCGTGGTGCAACTGCTTTCACATGCTATGAGGCAAGTTGGTAATAAAGTAAATATGACTCCATATGGTCAAGAACGTCTATTTGAAGCCAGGAAGAATTGGGGTCAGAAAAAGTTTCTCAATGGCAGTTCAGCTTTGACCTTACTTATCTATGAGGCACTTGATATGAAAAACTGCTTGCGTGAGATGCCAACCTCAGAAGGGATAGCCAAATATGCCAAGTCAGCGACGGTCCCTAAAAAAAGGAAAACAGCCATATCGGTTGAGGAAGTGGGAACCTGTTCACAGAAACCCATGAGGAGTACAAAGCGCCTTAGAGAGGAAGAAGCCTAGGTTACACCTCAATCGAAGAGGACACACACATTGCCAAAGATTCCTGGGACCCAACAACCAATTACGAAAAGAGATCTCTCTGCTGCCCTAGAAGAAACACATCAGTACATGCAAGGGCAAGTAAATCTAAATATTCAAGGTCACCATTACAGAGAGGCGAGCCAGGAAAAGAAATAGAAGGATAAAGCAACTCGTCAAGTACCTTCCAGATACAAAGAAATAGGATTGGAGGAATCAAGCTCTAATGAAGAATCAAGTTGTGAGAAGGACACCCTGGATACAAATATGCAAACAGAAACACACAATGAAGATTGGACAGAGATCAATCAAGTTGAAGTCACGCCAGACAACGAACAGAAACAAGCAAAGAACATAGAAGAACCAAATGAACCAGAGCACGTCATTCAATTGAATGATACGTCAAAGATCAGTATCAAGGAAGCTCCAATAACTAACAAAGATGTTGTGCCACCTATCAAACAAGAAGTACAAACTCCAATAGACCAAGAATCAAGCCGACAACCAATTAAGGAGCCCGTTGTGATTGAGGTACCGGATGATACACCTCAAGGCAAGATGGACCACATGGAGGCTGAGCCAAGGATACAACTCCACATAAGGCAGCCCCATGACACTACATTACACATGGCACAAGGGAAAGATGTGACAACAAGAGCAGAACCTAGTATTCCTACCACATGGTTAAATGTGGATGTCACTCAATTAAAACCTGTTGTCAAACAAATGATCCAAACGGCCATGGATACACAACAACAAATGATGGATACAGATGCAGATTACGACAAGGCCATGAGGGAAAAGAATCAGTTCCAAATTATGAGTGAACAACTATCTGCACAATTAATCCAGGCACAAAAAGAGATTGTTGTCAAAGGAACGGAGTTACTCGAGGTAAAAACACAATGTGACACATTGATGACCCAACATCGTCAACTCCAGGCACAACTAATGGACTTACAAAGAGTACATAAAGCCAACGAAGCCGACAAAGAGAGAATGAAAACTAGAAGCAACTTAATGGAAACACAACTAAAGGTGTATATGGAGGAAAATGACAATTTACGAAATAGAAATAAAGAACTGATGAAGTCATTGCTATATGATCAACCTATCGAAAAACAAGAGACAACAGATCTTGATCAGAGAGAATTAAGAGCTCAAATCGAGAAATATGCAGATTTGCTGAAACAAGAGCAAGAATTGAGAGAAGAATGGGAACGTAAGTACATTCAAGAAACAAATGAGCTAAAAAAGCAATTGAATACAGCCCATGGAAAACTTGCAACAAGTTACAGCGAAAACATGGACAATGTAGCAGAAATTGGCAATGAATTGCTTGCAACAAAAGAAGCACTACGAGCAGCAACACAAGAAGTGAAAGAGAAGAATGCATGCATAGCACAGTTAGAGATCCAAGTAAAGCAGAAAGCACCAATCGGGACACCAGTAGACCCAATAAAAGAGAATACTACTGACGAGGTAGAGGTACGTCCTCTATCTCCCCCGATTTATAATTCTCCAATACAGGAGGAGATGGCGGACATACATGATGATCATCCAATGCCATACACTGCAGAAATAGGTCAGAAGGAACGGGCACTATTGGTGTCCCGGTTGATAGAAAATTTTGAAGATGAAGTCATCAAAGTCATGAAAGAAGCAAAGATTAAAGGTAAAGACTTAGAGAAGATCATGAAGCCTTTCAACATTCCGTACGGACTGATGAAAGAGAAAAGAAGACAATACATCAAAAAGATCACACAGAAAAATCCAGACGAGCAGCTGCACTTCAAACATGACACATTCACTTATACTCAAGAAGAATCTGAAGCGGCGCAACCTGTTTGGAGAAGAAAATTTTTGGAGAAACATCCTACATTACGGGTGCACTGGCAAGCGGCACCATATTTATTACAGGTAAATCCTTCTTTTTGTCCAACACCACGGCGAAGAGAAGCACGAGAATTTTTGGATATGCAAAAGATCGGTGTAATCAATAAACAGTGGCTAAACTATCCACTACTTCCAAGTCCACCGCATAACTATCTACCAACGGAGGATTATATGGTAAAGAGCATCGAATTTTGGTTGCAGAGTTATGCAACAATACCACATTTAACTATCAAAATGACAAATAAAATACTCAGTATGATACTCACAGTATTGAAGGTCTTCAAACACGCGGCATATACGTTTTTGAATTTCATTGGCATTAATCAAGGAACAGACATCCTTGTTTTTTACTTTTCTGTTATGCCTAGCCGCCCTACAATAATGGCTTATTACTCCAGACTCATGTTTTTGCCAAGTACCTATATGCAAACTTTCGAAGAAGCATTTTTTACAGGGTTTTTTGAAATAGATTCAGAAATCTTTTTGAAGATGTCATCCAACCTAAATGCAAGATTAGTGGCATATGAACTTAGTTTTTTTGCTGATCATAGACAACCACCTAACGATGGAGTAAAGGTAGAACAGTGGAAGCAGTTAATGATACGTGAAGCCCATCTGCTTAATGAAACAGAGCAAAAAGTATATAGAACATACTCTTGTCAACTGTCAAAGCTTGTCGAGGACGACAGAGTTCAGGAGGGGGGCAGTGTTGAGGGAGAATCAAGCAAAAAGAAGAAAAGAAGAAAACAACGAAAGAAGCTTCACTAAAAAGATCATATATGAAGATACATCTCTGCAAGAAGCTCCGCAGGGGTGCAACACCCATCTCTGCACAGAGCCCCGTAGGGGCACATATCAAGGAAAAAGCACGTAGGTGGAAGGAGGAACTAGGGCCATGAAAGTATGCATGAAGAAGTGCAAGAAGATATCCAGCAGTTCCGAAACCACAAGAGGGTGCTTCAACCTCTTGATCTTTGGAAGGTCCAGATCTAAGGCTGAAGGATCACATCCTCATACCTTCCACTTGTGGCGTGCATGGCAACCCGACTTATAAGGCAAGACAAATGCATCAGGCCCAGAGGATGTAAAACAAGAATCAAGAAGAGGCCATCAAAACTGAACACCTGTTTAACAAATAGGCAGAACTGACCAAGGGTTGCGAGCGATGAAAAGAAAAGAACAAGCAGTACAAATCAAGCACAGGACCATTAAAACGGAACGCCAATCCAACCAGGCGGCAGAACTGACCAAGAGATGCATGCGAACAACAAGGGAAAGACAAGAAGTAAAGCCTGTAAAGGGACGACAGAGACAAAGAGGGGGAGAGTGTTGCAGAGCAAAGAGAGCACAAGGCAGAGAAAAAGACGGGCCCCAAAATTTTTCCGATTTGGACACCCAATTTTTGTATTATAGCCATTCTTGTAATATATTTTCCAATGTAAATGCACTAGAGGAGTCCTCTAGATGCATCCCCACAGAAGATTAGAAGCTTACCCATGTAAATTAGTAGGAAATTAGTCTTTTAGTGAATAAAGTGCCGGTCTCTTGTATGAAAGGACCATTTTTAGGGCACAACTATATAAGTCAATTTGTGACTCTTTGTAAAGACTTTTTGCCATTGTGAGAATCAAGAGCACAAAATTTCGAATTTGTGTCTTCTCCTCTCTGTATCTTCTTCTTTGTGAGCTTGTATGCTTGTATATTGCTTGGAAAGAGTGTTAGGAAGTGTTGTCTATCCATGAAAGCTTTTGTTTGCTGTGGTTAGGGTGTGTGTGAAGTATAGGAAGTGCTGAAGTGTAGGAAGCTCATTCCCACGACTCAGTATTTCGCTCATAACTTAAAGTAGAAGCATCCGAATTGAGTGAAAATAGGACGATTACATGCGTCTTCTCGATATCTTTGAAACGCATATGCTATTTGCTATATTCGGAGTTCGCAGCTGAGAGAAAAGCTCAATTTACTGTTGGCTACTGTTCCAAGTATCGTGACACCATGACTGACAGTTGAAGCTTGTTTGGATTAGTCTTTGCCTTGTTTGCACTCTTTGAGTAACTCATTTGCATTGATCGTCATTTGAATGCATGTCCTCATACACTCGGCTAGGTTTTGATACTCATCGGATTGATAATTAAAGCGTGAATCCCCACTATATGCACTTGAGGGGGATTGAGGTATAGTCTCTTTCTCCACAAGTCCCTAAGTTGGTTCTTAGGTACACACGTTTTTTGGCGCCATTGTCGGGGAGTGTCGAATCAAACCAAGGCATTCGTGTGATGGTAAGTAGCTTTTTGCATTGAAGTGAGAGGAGGAGTAGTGATTTTCTCTTCTTTGGTAAGTCACTTTCACCCGCACTTACTACTTCTCACTCTTGAAGTGTGTGTAGTGAGTTATTAATCTAGGCAAGTGAGTGGAATGAGGAGAGCAGGAGGAGTAAGGAATAGGGTAGGTAGTTAGAGTAGCTTTCAGTCTTTGTCTAGATTGTTCTTTTTCAGTACAGAGCCCCGTAGGGGCACATATCAAGGAAAAAGCACGTAGGTGGAAGGAGGAACCAGGGCCAGGAAAGTATCCATGAAGAAGTGCAAAACCGCTGGATATCTTCTTGCACTTCTTCATGGATACTTTCCTGGCACTGGTTCCTCCTTCCACCTACGTGCTTTTTCCTTGATATGTGCCCCTGCAGGGCTCTGTGCAGAGATGGGCGTTGCACCCCTGCGGGGCTTCTTGCAGAGATGTATCTTGGGATATGATCTTTTCAGTGAAGCTTCTTTCGTTGTCTTCTTCTTTTCTTCTTTTTTCTTGATTCTCCCTCAACAATGAGCTTTTTAGATTTATAAACTCGGTTTTTTTCAAAATGACGCTTCGTATAGAGATAGGAACACATGTTGATTGTCTTGGAAGTCATTTATGCACTTATGGTAAGTATTTTTTTATTCTAGGCACATAGCAAGATACAAGAAAGAGAGATACACATGCACGCCTTAAAATTTAAATTTTCGCTTGGATTGAGTCAAGCATCATTCACAATTGGTTCCCTAAGTATCATTGACACTTGGTCGAGTATCACATATACCATTTTTGTTGTCACAATACTTACAAGGTATTGTTGCACTTTGGGGGTGTCAGCAACATCTCATAGTGTCACCAATATCTCAGCGTCCTCAACACTTGGGTATCATGAAACTTGAGGGGTGTCTCAACATCTTGGTGTCATGGATTTGGTGTCCCCAACAACTGGGTAGTTTCATGTGTCATCAACATTTATGTGTTGTGTGTTAGAAGTGAGGTATTGTTAGGGTAGATGTCATGTATCATCTCCTCAAGTATTACCGACATTGTTCAAGTATTGTGTGTCATGAGTTATAGGTGTCACAAGGGTAGGTAGCATCAAAACCTTAGAGGTAATGTGCATTGAGTGTCATAAAATTCTGTAGAGAGACCTCATGATAGATAGGTGTCAATCACCAATTGAGTCAATCGTGATAGAAAAACTTAACAACAAACTTAGTCCATTGCAAAAATCTACCATCGCGATAGATAGCCCATCCATCATGATGAAGAGCTGTCCATCTTGCAACAAACACTATTAATCACGATAGACATTGTCCATCGTGATGGACCTGTCCATCACGATAGACATTGTCCATCATGATGGACCTATCCATCATGATAGATAGGCCCTGATAGACAACCATACCCATCACAATTGACAACCTTGTTGATCAAGATAGACATATGAATTTGGCTAAAAATTAGGGTTTTTATTTTTTGCAAGTTTTGAACTAAATTTTGGTGCGATTCTCTAGTTAGAACAACATCATGATTGTCTCATAGCCAAAAAATTGAAATTTTCGCGATGATGGAGATGGAAGTGGGAGATGGTGAGGATGATGATGGTGATGAAGATGATGAAGAAAACAAAAGAGAATGGATAAAAGTGAAGAAAATACCTATGACTCCAACGCCTCAACTCTACGTCTTACCATCACACGCTCGTCCTCAAAGCGCGATCCCCAGCAACGGCGCCAAAATTTGGTGTAGCTCAGTGATGAGTAGCACCTCCTTTAATGTCAATCCGGGAAGACGTGCGGATGGTATGATGACCTCGAGCAAGTGAAGGCACAAGTGCGTGAGTGAGAAGCACACAAACATGCACACACATACACACACACACGCACACACACAACAAGAACAAAGACGAAGACAATGGAGTTCTTTTAGATTACTTTCAAAATGCTCATACCAGTTCAACTCTATTACAAGCTAACTTCAAAAATGAGCTCTCTAGCTCTATTTATAGTTTCTACCTAGCTTTTCGCCCTATCCAGACCTAGTGTCTGGCCTAGTTAAAAATTAGGTT
>MU260391.1:162500-177500 GCA_020310875.1 Ceratopteris richardii
CCTGTTTGTCAGTTTTTACCCCCCAGGGCCTGAACGGTCATAACTTTTTCATCCGAAGTCCATTTTTTGAGCTTAATAGCTCGTTAGAAAGCTCTTTACGAGTACTACATGACCTCAACTGTTTTTTCTTAAAGGATACGTCTATTTTTTGATAAGCTATTTTGAGGTTGACCTAGTTTGGGACTTGAAAGTCAGGGGGCAAGCATTGAAAAGTTGGGCAAAAGGGAAGGGACTTAAAAGGTGTATATACTCAAGTGTTTGATCATCCAACTGTGAATTGGTCTAATATTGGATTTTTCCAGGTCTTGCAAGGGCAATCAAGGGCAACCAAGGCAAGGCAGTGAAGGGCATAAAGCTTGGGAAGCGCGGCTCCTTGGGCATCAGAGCAACCAGAAAAGCTGACTCGAGGTTGGAAGATTACTCAACCCCCTCAGTCAATTCTTAGCTTAGGCTAAACGGTAGTGTTGTGGATTAACGACGATAGGAACGCCTCAAGTTCAAGAGAGTTAAATTTATCAAGTTCAAGACTAAAGTAAAGGTGTGTGACACGAAAACCTAAAGGAAAGAACATAAGTCTGACGGAACGAGAACTCAAAATTATAACGGAAAGTCGAATTCCTGACGCATACATTAAGACAAGAATCTAAAGAAATCTAAAAAGAATCAAGACAGTAATAACAAAGAATCAGTGACGATCTGAGCGTGTACTGAGTGTGCAAGGAAGAAAATTAATGAACCTTAGATCGGGCAAACATATAGGTAAGTCAGACCGACGAAGCCTTAGATCATCAGAGGCAAGTGTAAGAACTACTGCACGATCGTGGGCTCAGCAATTGAATAGTAATTATCCCTACGAGAGCTCAGATACTAGTGATTCGGAAATGGCATTTAGCACAGAAAGACCAGAAGGAGGGTCAAATGTAGCCTATTTAGAAAAGCCAGAAGGACCCTATAGGACACAACTAGAGTTTCTCCGAACCAACCGATTAGGTGCTCGCATCTATGAGGATGGTTTGCGAAGGCAAGTGGTGCAAATGCACAACCCCGATCAACCCATTGGATTGGAACATCCAGTGGTGAAATTCGAGAGAGACGCGTACATAGACAAGGAAGGAACGATGTACATCTTAAGTACACAGCCAAACAATACCAACGAGTTTGGCATGATTCAACTAGAGACGGAAGCAAAATCTCAAGGAAAGGAACCATTAGAAGAGCCTAGAACACCTAGAGGGAAATCTGTACTGACACGAGTACTAATCCCAGAATGGATCCCTCAGGACAACAGAAGCATAGAGTTGTTTGTAAATAAAGAAACTGATGAAGCCTTTTGGAGATACAAGACCGAAATACTTAGTGAGGTAGGTATCATCACTATATACGAGTTCAAGGACCCGGATACACCTGGAAAGGTTGTATACCTGGATGAGACTTCAAAAAGAGTCTTTGTGGTGCCTGACCACACTAAAAACACATACACATGGAGAGGTGAATTGGTATTCCCTCCATCTAGAACGAACATGAATACAAGTCAACAAGGGGCAGGAACATCATCAGCCCATGGAAATCAAAGAGAGGGAAATAAAGAGAGACCGGAAGTAAGCTTCACTCATCCCGTAGGGAGAGATAGAACAACCACAGACACTAATAGAGCAGATAGACAAAGAGATCATGGAATACCAGGTGGTAGAGATGATTTTCCTCTACCTAGGCCACACGAACACGCAAGAATATTGAGACCCACACAGTTAGTAAAATCAATGAAGAATTATTTTGATGGGACAGGAGATCCCTATGACCATGTCGCAGAATTCAAGCAAGTACTAAGAGCAGAACAAGTTGAAGACATGTTCACGCAATACAACGCATTTGGACTAACGTTAAAGAATACAGCTTTAACTTGGTTCCAACCTCTGCAACAAAGGCAATTTAGAGACATCCATCACTTTTTAGAGTCATTCATCACCGAATTCTCTAAAAGTGGGATTAGACATGACACGTTCTTCGTTGATTCATAGCTTTAAACAGACCCCTCAAGAAACAGTTAGACTGGCAAGACGTAGGTTTAGACAATATGTTGAACGATGTCCAATGCAAGAGCTACCCTCACAAGCTAAGCAAGTGTCATTGTTTCTAGATGGTTTGTTGAGCTCTAAACTACGCTCCTATGTGTACCTAAAAGAACCCAGAACGCTAGAGCAATGTGTAAGAATTTGTATAGACATTGAGGACAACTTAGGAGACGATTTGGAACTCTCAAAGGTCTATAAGGACTCAGACTGTTCATCTCTAGCATCCACAAAATTGTCTAGCTCGATAGAGGACCTAACAGAAAAAGTGGCTCAGAAACTAGGAGTTTCTAGTAAACCTAGGGTGCTAACTAACAAGCGTTGTTACACCTGTGGTGGTGACCATATGGAAAATGTGTGTCCCAATGCACCACAACCACAAACCAACCCTAGTGGCCAATATTTTACAATTAAAAGAAGATACACGAATCATACGGCTCAGGACTGCCCATACAACAAACAGACAGTGAGACAGAACTACCCGCAAGCATACCCGCAGCCAGGTAGGTATCAAGGCCAATACAATGCTCAGCCCTATTACTATAGGCCTCCCCAGAACTACCCATACCAGGCTCAACAGAGACCTCAACCTGTCTTAGCTCAGCAGCCACCCCCACCAGCGAATGTCATCTCAGTCAAATACGCTGCTGTAGAAGAGAACCTAAGTAGGGCTTTAGTGCCTTCTTCACCTTTGATCACAGAGAGTGACCCACACTCAAACAGTTTTGACTCTACGCATGTAGATAGTCCACCCGCATATTACACAGAGTCACCAAAACATGTGGAGACATATCATTATGATAGTCCACCAGTGGAACCTAGTTGGGAGCCCGACTATGCTAATGTGATGTACACAAACCCAAATCCACGGCCCCAATTGAGACAACAAAGACCACAGGGCCCTAGAGGACCATGCTTTAGGTGCCAAGGAGATCATTTCATAAAGGATTGTCCACATCCCCCGATAGCAGGACAATCACAGTACTATAACATCCAAGGCTTTTGTGCCGATTGTGGCAAAGAGCACATAATCAAAGATTGTCCTAAGAACCGTGTTAATGCTACAAATGTGACACCGATCAACGTGATAGGTATTGTAAATAACGCAGAGGGATCCAACCCTACATATGTGCCTATCCAAGCTATCACAAGAGCCCAGGCGCTCTTACAGAACCAACATCTTAATCAAGAGAAAGTAGTCGGAAGTAGTGAAGTTGCAGAATCTAGCTGTAAAAAGACAAAATCTTGGAAAGATTCTAGAGAAAGGATAAAGAGAAAATGGAGTAAAAAGATAAGTGAGTTGGAAGGAAGTTTAAAGGAATCTAGAGCCAAAATCCAAGAATTGACTTCACAGGACTTAAATCAAGAGAATCCAGCTCAGAAATCAGGATCAGTTTTAGCGGAACCCATACCAGAAAATCTAGACATGATGTTTCGTGCATATCAGGCTAGATTAAAAGAGGGACCTCAGGTGGCTGAAATGAGCAAAAACTACCCTCGAGCTGATCTAGAAATTGAGAGAACTAAACTTTGCATGAAAATGGTAGAACTAGCACAAGCTTTGTTTGAAGCCTCTAGATATCTTAATTGGAATAACATGGCAAAACCGGAATTACACTTTCAAGGACTAATGGAGAGGCTAGAATATTTGATAGAGAGCAAAGAGAAAAAGGATTAGCATAGGAACCCTATTGTCCCAGAGACACAGGAAAGGAATGCACCATCCCTGTCTCAAGTACCCAACTCAGAAAGTCAAGACAATTTGTCTTCCATACATAAATATTCACATGAATTTTTGAGAGAAATACAAGAAGAGAAATGGAGAAAGGAACCAGGAACCCATCCTTCTATTCAAGAAATAGATGACTTGCAGGAACAATTTCCCCAAGACATTCCCTCTATTTACGATGATGTAGAGGAAGAACAATTGAGTGAACACACAAGATTTGAATCTAATTCTTTACAAGAATTACCTCAGTTCACAGGACCTTGGGAAGCAAAGTCTATTAGTATGAGAGCACCCACGATAATAGTGAGGAATGAAGAATCAGTAATCCCTAGAAACACGGAAGTGATCAAGAACACCAAAGTACAATGTAATCTCACTCTAGAGGAGTTGCTGAAGATAAAACCAGAATTGTGGAAACATGTAGCAAATCAATTCCCTGAGCTTGCTACTACTCCCTCACAAATAGCATCACAAAACAAGGTACCAGAAATACCCGTAGAAAAGATCGGAGATGTAAGCGAAGGAGAGGAAGGTAACACTTATCTTCCGATAACCCATCAGGGCTACACCACGAAAGCCATCTTAGATTCAGGAGCCGGAGTAGCCATAGCTACCACCACTTTATGGAAACATTGGGGTAAGCCAGCATTAAGACCCACCAGGATGAAGCTACAAATGGCTGATGGACACATAGAAAAACCATTAGGCTTACTAGAAGCCATATCTCTCACCACTTGTGGTGTAGAATTTGAGCATACTTTCGCCATTTGTGACTTTGCAAAAAACCATGCTTATGAGATGATATTGGGATGACCATTCATGCGTCAGTTGCAAATTGTACAAGATTGGGGAACTAATTCGTTGTACTTGCAACATTTAGGAGTGACTACCAAAGTCAATCTTAAAGACTATTCACATAGAGATGTACCCCCAATACAATGGAATACCATCCACAAGACACCAGTAGAGACGGAATCCGTGCACTCATTAGAATCAGATCCTTCTTGGTTGCATGAGGATACTCATTATGGATGTGTAAAGTAGCCAAACAAGAGGAAGAAAGGTTAGAAGCCAGGACCTTAGGTGCAGAACAAAATCCACGAACCCTTCAGGATCCAGCTTACGCACCTGTAGTATTCCCTGACGAAGAGTTTGAACCCCATGGTTGGGCAGAAATCCTAGCAACCATGGGTGTAGCCATCAATGAAGAACAATGGACACCCCACTGTGACGAGGATGGCTATGATATTTCAGTTTTCACGATAGAGCCAATCATGTGCGATGCAATTTTAGAAGAAGGTGAACCTAGCACTGATGCATTTGAGGATGTAAGTGATTTCGATTTAGAATCAATTATCATGGACCCACCCTTTGCATCAGAGGAAGAATATTTTCACGAAGTAGAAACTCACACTAAGAGACACGAGGAAATTACGAATGAGGTGAGGTTAGCCACCCAAGTGACTAGCAAGAGTGAATGCAAGAAAAGAAAGAAGAAAGAAACCATGTCAGAAAAAAAAGAATCTTTATTTGAAGTACCCGAGAATTTCAAGAAATATGAAATCGAAGATAGAAGAATCATGGTATGAATGCCTAATAGAAAGGCGAATGACGGACAAGTATATGATAACCGAGAGAAAACCAAGAAAATAATAGTAGCCATAGAAGGAGAAGAAGAAAAATGTACATACATAGGGCATGATTTGACAACTGAAGAAGAAGAAGAGCTAGTTGCCCTATTGCGCGAATATAGAGATGTTTTTGCTTGGAGTTACAAAGATTTGAAAGCAGTAGATCCAGATATATGTTCTCATAGAATCCCTATGACTCCAGATGCAAAACCGACAAAACAGAAACCGTACACGTATAATGATAACTACGCTGCGAAGATTAAAGAGGAGATAGATCGCTTGATAGAAGTAGGATTCATTTACGAAATTGAGCATACCGAATGGGTATCCCCCATTGTGGTTGTGCCCAAGAAGAATGGAAAATTGCGTGTGTGTATTAACCTTAAAAAAGTTAATGCCGCCACGATTAGAGATAGTTATCCTCTTCCTATCACGGAACATCTATTGGAAAGAGTTGCGGGCAAGGAAGTTTACAGCTTTCTTGATGGTTTTTCTGGTTATAATCAAGTAGCCATTGCTCCAGAAGATCAACACAAGACGGCATTTGCTACTGAATGGGGCATATTTGCATTTCGTGTGATGCCATTTGGCTTAACAAATGCACCCGCCACTTTCCAGCGACTCATGTGTCATGTTTTTAAGGAATTCTTACGCAAGAGCTTGAAAGTTTATGTCGATGACTTATGTGCTCATTCAAATGCAAGACAGACACATATCCCAGAGTTAAGACAAATATTTGACAAATGTCGAGAATATCAGGTTTGTTTGAACCCAGAAAAATGCGTTTTCATGGTCAGACAAGGCAAAATTCTAGGACACATTGTGTCAAAAAATGGAATCTCTACGGATGAAGAAAAGGTGAAGGTAATTGCAGATTTACCTAGACCAACTAATGTGAAAGAGGTACAGGCATTTATGGGCCATTGCGGTTATTATACGAGACTCATACACATGTATGCAATCATAGCCAAGCCCTTGTACTCTCTTTTAACCAACTTTGAATGGACAGATGAATGTGAAAATTCATTCAATGAACTTAAACGACGCTTGTGCTCAGCACCTATATTGACAACCCCAGATTGGAGTAAGCCATTCCATGTACATGTGGATGCATCCAATTACGCCATAGGATGTGTGTTAGCACAACCCACGAATGAAGGTAACATAGATCTCCCCATAGCTTACGCTAGTAGACAATTGAACGCAGCAGAAAGAAATTACACCACGACGGAACGAGAAGGATTAGGGATGATCTACGCAGTAAAGAAGTTTAGGCACTACTTGTTGGCCAACAAATTCAAGTTCTTTACGGATCATCAAGCCCTATTGTACTTAGTCAACAAACCATGTAACACAAGACGATTGATACGTTGGTTTCTATTACTCATGGAATATGATTTTGAAGTCGTAGTCAGGAAAGGAAAGACACATCTTAGAGCTGACCACCTTTCAAGATTAACCTCAGGAGAAGCTCCTCAAGGAGTAGCGGATGATCTACCAGATGCATATTTGTTTAATCTTGAGATAGCACCAGAATGGGCTAAGCCTATAGTCCCTATTCTGACATATGGACCCAAGAATCCTAGGATAAAGATCAAAGAGGGAGAGATTACCAAGTCTCAGAGATACCAAATAATGGCAGGAAGCATATATAAACAGGATAATCAAAAGATTCTTGCTTGTTGTGTAGATGAATCAGAACATGCGAATTGGTTGCAATTAGCACACATAGGTGCATTAAAGCAACATCCTTCAAAACATCGAACATTACAGACTCTGCATAGACTAGGAGTATATTGGCCTTTAATGGAAGCAGATGTCTACAAGTTGTGTAAGGAATGCAATGTTTGTTGTGAAAGACCACCAGTAGAGCATGCTACATTATATCACGTGTCTCTCACACCAGACTGGAGTGAACCTTTAGTGACATACTTGAGGACGAAGACATTCCCTCAAGGAATGACTTTAGCACGACAACGTAGTCTAGAGCAGGAAGCTCACGATTATTCACTTATTGGCGATAACCTATACAAAAGAGGACGAGATGGATATCTAAGACAATGTGTTCATGAAAGCGATTATCTGAGCATATTAGAGACTGCACACCAAGGTGTTGCAGGAGGTCATTTTGGACCCGATAGGATAATCAAAGCCATCCTCTTTGCAGGATTATGGTGGCCCACTCTTCACATGGATGCTCATACCTATGTCAAGAGATGTGATGTGTGCCAAAGAACTCAGTTTCCTACTCGCAGAGACGAAATGCCATTGAAACCCATGATGGGCGGACGTGCATTTTCAAAGTGGGGTATAGACTTTGTAGGACCCATTAACCCCCCTGCAAAAGGTACACATGCTGAATACATTATTGTTGCCACAGATTATCTTACGAAATGGGTAGAGGCAAAAGCCACGAAAAAGAATGATGCACACACAACTGCAAAATTCTTATTTGAAAATGTCTTTACAAGATATGGATTGCCTATAGAGTTAGTGAGCGATCGAGGCACTCACTTTCTAAACCAAGTCATTGAATATTTGTTACAGGATTTTATGGTGATTCACAAGAAATCCGCACCATATCATCCTCAGGCCAATGGTCAGGCTGAAAGCACTAATAAGATCCTTTGTAACGTACTGACGAAACTCGTGAACAACAAACGTTCAGATTGGGACAAACAGTTACACCACGCTGTTTGGGCATATCGAGTGGCCTACAAGACCGTACTCAATGCAACTCCCTTTCAGATGATTTTTGGTCAGAATGTAGTGATTCCTTTGGACTTCTTGATACCGACCCTTAAGGTTGCACAAGAACATCAGTGGACCGGCCATGAATTATCAGCGAGAATAATGGACTTGGAACAATTAGGTGAAACCAGGTTAAAGGCAGCAGCAGGAATATATGCAGCGAAGAAGTGACAGAAAGCATATTTTGATGCACATGTGAAGGATAAAGGCCTAAAAGAAGGAGATTTAGTTCTAGTATATACGCTAAAGCAACATGCACGTAAGTTAGAAAAGCGAGGTTATGGACCTATGATCATTAACAGACTCTCAACAAGTGGAGCAGTACAATTAGCCACGTTAGAAGGAGAGGTAATGCCTAATTATATTAGTGGCTGTAGAGTCAGGCTATATCAGGAACCTCTTACTGAGGATATGCTTAGAGGACTCACGTTGGCAAAGAAGCGTAAGGAGGAAGAAAATAGAATACGAGCGGAAGCTCAGGCAGAAGCAATAGAACGCATTAAACGCATGAAGTTAAGAAGACAAGGACTAGGGAGAAAACATTATAACCATCTGGAAACTACATCCAGATATCCCATGGCCATGTGTCAAGTAAAGTCAACCACTCATCCTATTATAGTGGACAGGAGACCATTCATTACAGTCAGGTTAGAGCACGGCAACCCTTGCCAAGAGCTCAGGGCTTTAATTGACTCAGGTGCTGCGACTAGTGCGATTAGATGGTCCCACTATAAGGATTTAGGAATAGAAATGCGGCCAATTGAGGCATACCTCATAGGCTTAGGAGGCATGGAAACCCCTTGCATGGGTGAGGTGGACCTTCCTATCCTCATTAAGGATGTGACCATGACAACTAAGCTACTAGTGTGCCATGATGACGACCTGATAGAACCCCTAATCCTTGGCCAAGATTGGCTATACGATCACTCAGTGGACCTAAATCTTAGACAAGGCTCCATACAGATTGGAACCTTAGAGCAGAAGCGAGTGATACCGCTTGACTTCCCTAACGACATTCCGATTGAGGTTTGTAATCCTAGACCCTATGAAACGCATGCGGCGGAAGACCGGAAGATCTTGGGTCAGACCAGTCACGTTACGTCTACACCAACCCACTCGGGCTTGGCTAGGGACAATTGTCAATCAGAAGAACGACAGAAGATCTTCCCTGGGGCTTCCTGCAAACTAGAAGGGGCAGCTACCCAACCGCTAGGGCAGATAGACACAATCAGCGGTCAGGTGGGTTGCATCAGGGGCCAAATGAGCACAACACCCTGCGGTGCTCATCCTTCCAAACTTGCTGCGGACTGGCCTAGATTAAAGATAAAGAACGAATCACTTCCTAATGGGCAGGTCACGCAAGTGTTGGATCTCCCTTCTTTTCCAAAGCAGAGCGTCCAATGGACCTCTCAAACCCAACCACGAATGAGTCAACCACAACAGAGGAACCCTGACCGACGACACCACCAGATAAGGCAAGGAAAGCAGCAGTATCAACATCACAGAACAAGTGGCACGAAACAAATATGGGTGCGAAAAGGACAGCAACCACAGGCTATTGGCAACACTGCAGACGAGAACAGGATAAAGTTGCAACAGAAGCAGAGTTTGCATCCAAAGTCCCCTCGATCTTCTTCTACACGTACCAGTACTCGACAGATTTGGATCGCCAAGAAATATCTTATCCATAGACCCACACCCATGTAGATTTGGGTACCCAAACAATGTATTATATCCCAACCCTCAAGCCATGTAATATATACCCCTCATAAACCTTTTCATCCTTCAATACCACCAAACCCGATACCACTTTTTGTACCTCAGCAGAAATATACCACCCACTCAAAGACTCTTAGGAAATGGATACCGAAACGTATCCAGACGTCTTCTTGTAACCCATTATCTAACAATTTTCCCACCCCGTTTAAACTCCACCCTTGTACTAATTCACCCTCAACCAAACCTTGTATAAATTCATGCACCCAAACCCCACATCATGCATAATAACGGCTCATCAAGAAATGTATGCATAATCTAACCATGTAGGTGTCTAGAGACCTGCATTAGTTTTGCAAATAATCATTGCATTAATTAAGTTTCATCTTCATGGGTACTTGTATCGCCATGTGTGTCGGTTTATTGGCCTTGGCCATCTGTCTGTTCCTGCTCTTGGGATTCATGTGTTCCCTGGCTAGCTTCGTCGTCTCCTTCGTCGTCATCGGTTGCTGTCCTTTCGTCATCAGAGCTGGACACGACCTGTCCTTGTGGCTGATCCCTGGGTGTGGTAGGGTAGCTAGGCCTTTCAAATTCTTGAGAAAACATTTATCCTTCTGAAAACTGGAACTCATTGGAGAATGCATCGGGCATCTCAAAATCAAACGTTTGGTCCAGCGGCTCTGCTTGTCCTGGTTCTAAATGCGGTATTGGAAAAGAGAAAGCTTCCGCACCGATAGTGGTGGGAAGTTCAGCTGCTGTGGTGATAGGTTCTGTGGTTGTGGCTGCTTGGGGTGCAACAGTACTGGTGGTGCCCTCCGGCGTAACTGGTCTTGATAACCGTATACGAATTGGTGGTACTGTGGGAGTGGCTGCTGTTGGTGACTGCTCTGGAGATGGTTGTGGCGAGGGTAATTCTGGGACTTGTAGGCACGGGATAGTACCTCTCATCCGCTTTCCGGCTCTGCCTTTGCTAGACTTTCTAGCCTTCCGAGTGGTCCCTTTGAATGCTTTCAGTTCCTCACTAGTCATGGCACGCTCTATGGGTAAATCATATGCCAAGCACATATATATGATCCTGGTGAGGGCGCAGCACCCATTGATTACCTTTTTTCACTCCCACCGATGTTGTGCCAAATAGAGCTGATCAATGATCCAGCTAGCTAGATCAACCATTTGCGGTCCAGTACATGCTAAGTACAATCCAAACCAGATTCTCTTGTGGGGCATGGTAAAACGATCCTGAGCTGGGAAAGCAAAGTGCTGCATGCATATCCGTAATGGCTTAGAGAGCTCAGGTGTTATAGCAGAAATATCCTCCCACTTAGTTACGTCACCACGCTTCATCTGCTCTGGGACTAGCCGTTCTTTCTCCGTTGGAGTGTGTGTTCCATGAATCTTGATGGCCGCTCTGATTAAATCCTTCGAAAGATAAAATCTTTTGTAAGGTGGATCATCCACTAAAGAAGGCAAAATAAAGGTTCCTGGGATGTCCTTATTCTCTGAGGCCAGCAAAGTGGTGATTAAGTAATAACACCTATAAAAGTCAGGTTTGGGCAGAGGATCACTGAAATACTCCGTGAAGCCGGCTCTAGCCCAAACATGAGTTAAGTCCTGGGTGTTCTGTAGGCCTTCGAATTCTCTTGAGAAGAATTGATACTTGCCCCATGTGCGGTCATCAAATGTCATATTTGCTTCAAAAATGAAGTCAGCATCAGCTAATGGTCCTGCTAGGCCTTGGAACCAGTGAGAGTTACGGTGTATCTTCTCTGTGTATCCCATAGGTGGGTTATCGATTGGCATGGGTCCCGGAAATCCTTGGAACTCTGGCGGTGGAGCGATCGGGTGGGATTCTGCGTGTAAAACATTGAGGGGCACCGCAGCCACGCTGGGGCCTGCTTCGGTTTGCATGATGACTGATGAGCTAATGGAAAAGATCTGCTACAAAAGATTAACACATTAGTATGGAAATTAATTATAATCCCATTAAGGTGAGACCGCAATCCCTTTCCATAACCGATGTGTAACCCGTGTAGCCAAGTGTCGTGTCAGTAGGCTCCAACGAGGCACTCAGGTACTTGCAACGAAAGCCATTGCCACAGTTTGACCCCCGCAGAGTACGACTACTTTCTAAGACCGACGAATACATTCGTGTACCAACCGGAGCACAATCTTCAGAACAAGCCAGGGAGGCACGCCTCGTCCCCGAACGTTCATTGGTCGTAGAAACCATCATTGTAGATTCCCCACCCCGCGCTACAATTGTACCTACCTCAGTAGTCACTGAAGTACCGACCACCCCAACCGCTCCTCTCTCACCACCCGTCCATCCAGCCTCCCCTCTTCACCCTCCTTCCCCAAGACCCACACCTTCATTCGCCGGAGGTGTTGCAGAAATTGTCTTTACGACCACTCACCCCACAATTCCCGTACCCATTAGCCCTAGTCTACCCCCTCCCACACCCACCTTTCTATCCAACCCATTCCTCCATCCATCTTTTCCATCTTTCCCCACAACTCCAAGACCCCTTTTCCCATTCCCCCCGCCGTTAACCTTCTCCCCCGTCTCACCTCCCCGACCCACTGTAACCCCTCTTTCCCCTTTCCACCAAGCTGCTCTAGCCAGCCCCCTTGTAAATTACCCCTCAACATTTGTAAATCCCGTATTTACACCAGCACGAGCACCCACGATCACACCCATATTCACGGTCACCGCACTAGATACGTCCACTGACATGGACATCTCACCACCCACTGCACCATCACTCACTTCACTCACGGCACAAACATTTTTAGGCACATCACAATTTTCAACAATCACTACAGCATCCACCTTCCCATCCCCATTCCCCGTTCCCGTTGCATCTACACCAACTGCATCTTCATTTAGCACCCCGTTAATACTATCACCCACTGTAGATAATGCATTCCGACAGATGTTCATGTGTATGACGCAAGTAAGAGATGAGTTCACATCTCTTGGTGATAATTATCAGCAGCTGCAGAGGACAACCAATGACTTACAGTCGCAGCTTAACTTATTGTCTATTGAGAATGCCTCTCTGAACACCCGATACCAGGAATTACGCTAGGCATATCACAAATTGGAACTAGAAAGTGAAGAAAAGACCAAGGAAGCCACTGCTGACCTGGATAATTTATTAAGAGCCCAGACAGTCCGCAATGCAACGCTAACACGAAACATGGGCTTACTACGAAGACACCTAGCAGCCGCCAAGGAAGAAAACCAGCGCTTACAGGATCAGAACCGAGAAAACTTAGAAGCAGCGCTCGATCACCCAGACCAACCACTCAGTCCTAGCAGGTTCAAAGCCATTCCTTCAGACTCGATGAGGATGCTGCTAGACGATCATGTAAGATTACTAGATGAATACGACCGCATGAACGAGGAGTTACAGAAACTCAAAGAAGATCACAAATTACTACAGTTACGAGAATCGGCACACCAAGACATACCAGCACCTGTGGACCCCTCTCCTGACCTCCTAGAGGAACTCAACTCATTACGGGCCCAGGTATCGACCCTTGAATCAAGGATTGCAGTATATGAAGCGCCACCAAGGCCAGATTCCCCACTTGAGCTTCCAGCTGAGGAAGAAACGGTCACCATCCCGGTGGAGGAAACGTTTGAAGAAGCGTACGAGCCACAACCCATCCCAGGCGGACGCGTCACGGCCGAAGGTCAGATGACATACGAACTTCCAACCCCCGCGTGGATGAAGACTATTGAGGAACTTGGAACAACGCACTCAGCGAGAGTAGAGGCACAATTACATGCCATGGTGATGATAGAAGAAAAGATATTACAGTCTCCATTCTTTGCTCATTTGGCCCCACGACGATACATATCTGGGCATGAGCTACAGTATAAACCGTATTTCATGTTAATGGCCGAATACCAGTTAGCCATTGAGAAAGAGACAGGTAAAAAACCATCGCATGCAACTCAATTCGAGGCGGATGATTTGCCACAAGATGCACAGCAAGGACGGATCTATCAACCAGAGTGGCGAAAAGATTTACTACAGCAGTATCTAGAGATGATGAGTACATGGGTAAAGGCACCTTTGCATTTGAAGTACAACCCGTGTTGGGGACTAGTGCCACGACGCCGCTCTTGGACTACCTTTGCTATTAAGGTACAAAACAATAAGCAGTGCAAAGACTGGTTGAATTACCCCTATTTTAAGCCACCCATTGAGTTACCAACTGTTGGCTACATGATGGCTACAATGCGCCACTGGCTCCCTAGATTAAAGCATATGGATGATATAGCGGCGCATATGACTGTCAAAATCTTTGACATGATGCAAATGATTTTTAAAGTCTTCTGACGCGTCAAGGCACCACATGTCAACACCCCGGGCTTTGAGCATGGCAATTTTGACCTGGTATATGATATGAGTACAACGCCATCGCTACGGGTGTGTTATGCCTGGCACTGCAGAATAAAGTACCTACCGGCGTGCTACAAGCAGACATTCGAAGAGATGTTCACAACCGGCTTCTGGGAATACCATTCAGAGGTATTCATAAGAAGGCCTACACATTTATTACAATTATTTGCCTGTGAACGAATGATCTATTCCACACACTATCAGCTCCCGCCACCGGAAGAACCGCAACCAATCGACTGGGAGAAACTCGAGGCAGATCTGGCCCGAGGCATTCGTATCTCCGAGCACACCCTCGCTCAAGACCTCCTACAGAACTATATCTAGCAGACCTCACAGCAAGGTTCTGTCAGGGACAACAGAAGCGAGAGGGAGGGGGGTGTTGGAAGCAGCCAGAGGCACAGACGACACAGAAGCATGTAACGACAGAGCAGGGAGCCAGTCGAATCGTTTTTCAAATAATTATGTTTTCAAATACTTTCCAAAAACCTCCAACAGTGATTTTTATCACTATTGTAACATATGTAACATAGAAAACCCCATTTTGTAATCCATAGCTCCATTTTGTGCAAGCCGAGGAGTCCTCGAGCTTCAGGAGCTTAGGTAGAATGCGCGTACCAATTTTCATTATTTTTAGATACCGTTTACCCTTCCAAATAGCATCTAGGACCTAATTTTTAACTATGCCGGTC
>MU260391.1:200000-202500 GCA_020310875.1 Ceratopteris richardii
GAATAACTATCAAGCATGGGGATTTAGAATCACAACATACTTGCAAGGTAGAGGCTTGTATGGTTTGATTGATGGAACGGATATCAAACCTATATTACCAGAGGATCCAAATTAGCAACAATTGAGGGATTTTAGACTTTGGAATGAAAGAGACAAAAGGGTTATATTCATTTTTATTCAAGATTCAATGGTAGGACACATACAAGATTTAGACACAAGTAGAGATGTTTGGCTTGCATTGGAAAGGTTGTATGCTACAGGTACAAGAGCAAGGAAGATTCAACTCAAAAATGAGTTGAACAACATAAAGAAAGATACAAGGACACCGGTCAATGATTACTTGTTGAAGGTTAAAGAAATTGCAGATCAACTAGGATCAATTCAAGCTCATGTGGAGGACAACGACTTGGTTGCACATACTCTCAACGGACTCAAGGATGATGAGAGATGGAAACCATTCATTACTTCAGTTTATGTTAGAGGAGAATTACCAGACTTTGATCAGCTTGTTGCTCTTATGGTCATGGAGGAGATGAATCTAAATGGCTCTACTTCAAATCAAAAAGAATCTCAAGGACAAGCTCTTTATGTAGGATCATCAAGAGGTGGAAACAGAGGAAGAAGAGGTTCAAATAGAGGTCGAGGAAGAAGGAGCGATGATCAAGGGACTTCAAGTGGCTTCTTCAACACAAGAGGAAGAGGAAGATCAAGCGTGAGAGGTACGAGAGGCAACTACAACTACAATCAAAGACAAAGGAGTGAAGATAACAACAATTGCTATATATGTGGAAGGTATGGACACTATGCCAAAGATTGTTATCAAAATGAAAATAATCAAGGTGGTAATCAAAGAGGAGGCTATTCAAGAAGAGGTAAACAACAAGGAAATTATGCAGTTGAAGGTAAAAGTGATGATTATGATTCTCTTCTTATGATGAATGTAGAAACTAAGATGAATTGCAATAGTGATGTATGGTATGTAGATAGTGGTTGCTCTAATCATATGTCACATGATGCTTCATGGTTTTCTAATATGCATAATCCTTCATGTAAAGGTCATGTTGAAACAGGAGATGATACAACACATAAGATTATGCAGGTTGGACATATTGTTATGCAGGATAAGAGCAAGACAAATTGCTTGAAGGATGTACTTTATGTGCCAACGATCACTAAGAATTTGATGTCAGGTGGTCAAATGGTAGAAAAAGGTTTGCAAATAAGATTTAATCATGCAGGTTGCTTCATTGAGGATCCAAAGCAAAGGAGGTTAATTGCTAGAGGTCAAAAACAAGGTAGATTGTTTACATTCAAGGTAAACCCAAATCATACAAACTATTTCTCTTATGGTATGCATCGAATAGCAGAGCTTGATCTATGGCACAAAAGGATTGGACACATGAATGTACACAGGTTAAAGGAGCTATTAGAGAAGAGGATTGTTGAAGGATTACCTGATCTTACTAAGCAACATATGGTGCATCTATGTGAAGCATGTCAAATGGGTAAGCAAAGTAGACACCCTTTCAAGCATTCAAGCTATGTAAGCAGTGGATTGCTAGAACTTATACACACGGACGTATGGGGTCCTACTAAAGAGGCATCCTTGGCTGGTAATAAGTACTATGTATCATTCATTGATGATCATAGTAGAATGACATTTGTGTATTTCATTAAACATAAGAGTGAAGTCTTTGATTGTTTCAAAAATTTTAAATCATTTGTCGAGAAGCAAACAGGAAGATATTTTAAGAAGCTAAGATCCGATGGAGGGGGAGAGTATTTCTCTCAAGCTTTTACTGATTTTTTGTATGATGAAGGTATCAAAAGAGAAGTTACATGTAGGTATACTCCACAACAAAATGGAGTTGTAGAAAGAAGAAACAGAATCATAGCAGAAGCATCTAGAAGCATGCTAAATGATATGTCTTTGCCTAATTCTTTTTGGGCTGAAGTTGTTAGCACAAGTGTGTACATTATGAATAGAGTACCTACAGTTGGAGTTCATCATTTGACACCATATGAGGTATGGCATGGAAGGAAACCAAGTGTAAGTCATTTGAAAGTATTTGGTTGTGTATGTTATGTACATGTACCTAGTGAAGTGAGATCAAAACTTGATGTGAAATCAGAAAAGTGTATATTTATTGGTTATGCAAATACTCAAAGAGGATATAGATGTTATAATCCTCATACCAATAAGGTGGTTGTTTCAAGAGATGTAAATTTTGATGAATCACTTTCATGGTATGTAGATAAGAAAAGTTTGCAGGTCATAAATGGAGATGAAGAAGATACAGGTGAAGGAGATGAGTGCTTACCTCAACCCACAAGAAGTTTACGTGATGAGAAAAGCGGTTTGGATGAAGAAAGAGAGCTACCTTTCAATGGAAGATTAAGGCAAGATTTACCTCCTAGTGTTAAAAGTAAAGGTAAACTCAAACTTGTTGAAGTTAATGATGAAGGAGAGGAAATTAGTGATGTATGTGACTATGGAGAA
>MU260391.1:207500-212500 GCA_020310875.1 Ceratopteris richardii
AGTACATTCTTTATAGGAGTTTGATCTTCATTTGAATTTGAAATTCAAACTTAGGCTCCCTTGAATCTCTCCTCTAAAGTTAGGGAGATATTCTCTCCATCTCAACATTCAAAAATCCACGACTCTAGTGGTAGGTAAGTGACTTAAAGTGATTACAACCAACTGATAAGTCACTTAGACTTTTACAAGGGGTAAAGAAGTAAAAACACATAAGCATATGTTCATGTTGTTGGTGCATTTTGCCCAAGCCTACATGCTTGATATGCTTGATATTATCCTCATTTGTAAGTCACATGAGTAGTCATGTGAACACCTCTTGTAAAAGAGTACATTTTATCTCTTGTAAATGGAAAAAGAAAAAAGTAAAAGGATGGCTTACCTCATCCATGATGTAAAAGCAAATTCGTGGCTCCAACTACCAAAATCACGAATTTTTGAGCTGAGGGAATCTCTCCTAACTTTGGGGATCACTTTTAGGTGGAGCCATTCGAATTCGAATTCAAAACTCCCTCCAAGAATTGCTATAAAAGGAGCAAGAAGGAAGAGGCGATTAGCAAGCCTTGTACGTGACCACTTGATGTCATTTTGTAGAGATTGAAGAGCTTACTCCATAGCTCTATCATTCTACTCCCATTGTGCAAAGATTCATTGCCAATGTGGTTGTAATCATATGTGAATCTATACATTTATTATCATCTACCTCTCTGTTTTGTTCTCTGCTATACTCACTCAGAGCAGTAACTTCAGAAGGTCATATCTCGAGTTTTACTGAACATTTTTCAGTGTTTTAAAGTGCGTTGAATAGCTCTCACTGTCTAGTTTCTACTTATAAATTTTCAAGGTCATTGGAGTTATACTTTTGGAGATATCTGCATTTTACTGCTTACTGGTCTATCTCTGCAGAGCCCCGAGAATTGTGGGAATGTTCCAGAACTTGATGAAACTTGTTCTCAGTGCTCAGTCCATCATTTGAAGTGTTTTAACTTGGAATAGGAAGCTTGCTAAGTCTATTTGCTATGCCCAAAAGGAATTTTTCTAATTCCTTCCAGGTTGAGAGCACTGTTCATTTTTTCCAGCAGGTGTATGTCCAAAAATAGCAAGTTTTGGGAGCTAGTCATTTCGCAACTTGTCGGTCTTGACTTAAACTTTTGGGATACATGTTCCAAAGTACTTGGCTGATATTTTGGTGGATTTAGGAAGCTCAAAGGGTCTACTAATCAACTCTGAAGTCTCAGTTGGCTGGTGTGAAGCTGGTTGTAGCGGCACCTACTCATCTTTGGATTGCATCCACCATCTCTCTTCACACATGTGAGCTTTGCTTTAAGTAAAGCTTTGATAAACCTTTATTCATGCTAGTCTTTAATGAGTCTAAGGGTCCAAGCCAATGTGTGTAGGCTTGTTTGCACCAACAGCTCCCCCTCAAGCCAAACACTTTGGCTTAAGTCTTCTTCTTCATTCTTCAATTACTTCCTGCAATCCAATCATAGATTTGAATCTGCATAGCTTGTTTCCATCCAATGCCTTGGTAAGTAAATCTGCACATTGCATATTAGTAGAAACATATGTCAATTGTATCTCTTTACTTAGCAATTTCTCTCTCACATAGTGGTAATGAACCTCTATGTGTTTGGTTCTGGCATGATAAATTGGGTTTGCTGCAAGATGAAGAGAGCTAGTGTTGTCTCCAAATATGATAGGTGGTCTTGTGAATAGACCTAACTCTGTATATAGAAGCTTCAACCAGATAGCTTCTTGAGTAGCATTTGCAAGTCCTCTATACTCTGCTTCAGTGGATGACAATGCCACTGTAGGTTGCTTCTTAGCTGACCAAGAGATAGGCTTATCTCCTGCAAAACAAATGTATCCTGAGGTGCTCCTCCTATCATCCTTGCATCCTGCCCAATCTGCATCTGAATAGACTTTAATATCAATGTCTGATGTGTAAGGAAAATACAAACCATGACTTTGAGTTCCCTTGAGGTACTTCAAGATCTTCTTGGCTGCCTCTAGGTGAGGTACTCTAGGTTTGTGCATGAATTGACTAAGCACACTAACTCCATATGCTATGTCAATTCTTGTCAAGGTAGCATAGTTCAAACTACCCACCATACTTTGGTATCCTGTAATGTCTTTGATTTCTTCTCCTTCATGAGCACTTAGCTTTTGGTTAACCTCCATTGGAGTAGTAGATACCTTAGCATCCTGCAAACCAAACTTCTTGACCATATCCTGTACATACTTCTTTTGAGTAATGTATATACCTGAGTTTGTGTAGATCAATTCAAGACCTAGAAAATATTTTAGTAATCCAAGATCACTTATCTTGAATTCTTTCATCATCTGTCCTTTGATGTGTCTAATCCCATTGACATCATTACCTGTAATGATGATGTCATCAACATAAACACATAAGTAAATTACCTCTGTACTACTTCTCTTTATGAATAGAGAAGTGTCTGCTTTGCTCATCACAAATCCTTGGTCTTGGAGGTAGGTGGTCAATCTGTAGTTCCATGCTCTAGGTGCCTGCTTCAAACCATACAGAGCCTTCTTCAATTTACAAACATAATGTACCTTTTTTGGATCTTCATAGCCAGGTGGTTGTGACATGTAGACTTCTTCAGATATCCATCCATTTAGGAATGCATTCTTCACATCCAATTGGTACATGTTCCAATTCTTGGATGCAGCTACACTCACCAAAACTCTGATAGTTGGCATCTTGGCCACAGGAGAAAATGTCTCCTCATAATCAATGCCTTGGGTTTGTGCAAAACCCTTGGCTACCAACCTAGCTTTGTACCTGTTAATTGTTCCATCTGAATTCTTCTTCAATTTGTAGATCCATCTGGATCCTATTACCTTCATAGTATCCTTCTTGGGTACCAAGTCCCAAGTATCACTCTCTTTGAGGGCTTCTATCTCCTCATTCATGGCTTCTCTCCATTCTGGCTTTGTAATTGCTTCTTCATAGGTACCTGGTTCTTCATTCAACAAGTCTTTTGCAAGATATACAGAGTGTTTAGTTACAAGTGATGTGTCATACCCAAATCTGATAGGCTTCTTCTTCTCTCTCTGAGATCTTCTCATGGCTTGAGTAGAAGTCTCTGCCTTGTCCTCCAATTGCTTCATCTTCATCTTTCCTTTGGACTTCCAAGCCTTGAACTCTTCAAGATTGATGGTATCATCATCTGAGCTTGAGTCTTCTTGCTGAATTGGCTCTTCCTTGGTAAGCTTTGGAAAATCTTCCTCCATGTCATAAGGTAGACTCACTTTCCTGCATTCATTCTCATACCATGAGTCATTCTCATCAAATATGACATCTCTGCTTACCTTGAACCCTTTGTTTGTGGGGTTGTAGAATCTGTATCCCTTTTGGTTTAAATCATAGCCAATGAAGATACATTTCTCTGCCTTTGGGTCTAGCTTTCCTCTCACCTGTGAAGGAATATGCACATATGCAACACACCCAAAGATTTTACAATGATCCAGAGAGGGTCTCTTACCATGCCAAGCTTCATATGGAGTCATGCCATCAAGTGATTTAGATGGCAACCTATTGATGAGGTAAGTGGCAGTGGACACACTCTCTGCCCATAGGTAATTTGGCAACTTTTTTTCATTTAGCATAGACCTAGCTGTTTCCACTATAAGTCTATTTCTTCTTTCTGCTACCCCATTTTGTTCTGGTGAGTACCTTGTAGTGATCTCTCTCTTGATGCCTCTTTCCTGCAAGAAATCTTCAAACTCATTGGAGAAGTATTCTCCTCCACCATCTGATCTTAGCCTCTTCAAGCTTCTACCTGTTTGATTCTCAACAAGTGCAAGATACCTCTTGAAACAATTAAACACTTCATCTTTATGCTTCATAAAATATAAAATGGTCCATCTGCTATAGTCATCAATGAAGGACACTTAATATCTTGAACCAGAAATGGAAGGGTCCTTGCTAGGTCCCCAAACATCTGTGTGTACCAAGTCTAGGTAGTCTTCATGCATGAAACCTTTTCTTGAGTAGGGTAATCTGTGAGACTTACCAAATTGACATGATCCACATTTATAAATCATGTGTTGCTTGGATACATTAGGTATCCCAAGCACACATTGATCCCTGCACATTTGCTTGAGAGTTCTTTCACCTATGTGCCCTAATCTTTTATGCCATATCTCTAACTCTGAGAGTGTCTGATCCTTGTAATTATACAAAGCAATGCTTTTTGTATCTTCTAGCTCAAATGTGAATAATCTACCTGATTTCTCCCCTTTGGCTATCCTTCTGAATCCTTGTTTTGGGTCCTCCACATATGCTCCATGTTGTGTGAATCTGACCTGCAAACCTTTCTCCACAATCTGACCAACACTCATTAAATTTTTAGTTATTGTTGGTACATAGAGTACCCTGCTTAATAGATTTTGATTACCATCACATGTCTTCACATTTCCAACTTTGACAACAGAGTGCTTAGTGTCATCACCTGTTTGTATCTGATGTTTGCCCTTGGGCTCTTCCAAATCAGAAAGCAATGCCACATTGCCAGCTACATGGTTAGAACATCCTGAGTCAATGTAAAATAAATGATCATCATTTGTACCTATTTTGGAGGTCATGTTCATGATCAATAAGGAGTCATCTTGCTCCTCTGTATAGTTGTTGTAGTCTCTTCTATTTCTGAATCCACCTTGGTAGCTTCCATTGTGGTTGTTGTTGTAATTGTTGTTGTATTGGTTGTTGTACCCATTGTAGCTTTGATGTTGGTTGAATCTGCCTCTTCCTTGAGAGTATCCACCTCTTGAGTAGCCTCTTCCTCTCTGATTTTTGTAGTTCTTGTAGCATTCATCTGTGGTATGATTGGACAACCCACAGATGTTGCAAGGTGATGAGTTGTAGGGTCTCCCCCTACCTGACTTACCTCCTCTGCCTCTTCCTCTAGATGACCTACCTCTCCCTGCATAATTGGCTTGAGAGGTAGAGCCTTCTTCATCCTGTTTCTTCTTGCCTT
>MU260392.1:0-60000 GCA_020310875.1 Ceratopteris richardii
CTTTAAAACTCCTATAAAAGTCAATGTAAAAAGTCGCGGGCAGAGAGCTCACTTCCCGAGTCTAATCCAAGCAGATCATAGAGTGTGTGAGAGCTACTATTGAGCCTACACCTCTGAGTACCATTGGGCATCACTTTACATGCCAATGGGAATGTACATTTGATAGATTCAATACATATATTCATAGTTCTTAACTCTGTGTTTTCTGAGTCATTCACCTCAAAGTCTGTCAACTTCAACAGGGCATATCTCAAGATCTACTGAACCAAATTTGATGATCCAGGGCTCATTGGAACCAGCTCAAAGCATTCTACAATACTACAAAATTTCAAGTCATTCTATTCAGCCAATTGGGGAAATCGCTGTCGAAGTGATCACTGGTATATTTCTGTGTTGTTCCTAAAAAATCGGGGTGTCCCTGATTTTGCTAAAGATCATGCTCAGTGTATAGTTTGTTATTTGGAGTGATTTAACTTGCTAATGGTAGCTTGTTAAGTTAATTTAATACTCCCAGAAGGAATTAAACCAATTGCAAGTGTGCTGGTCACACTGAGCTTAGGACTGAGCAGGTGTCAATACAGGAATAGAAAGTTTTTGGAGTTGTGAAGGTTCAAAATCATCTGTTTTGATTTGGTCATTACTCAATCATTTTGTAAAGCACATATATAGTTTTCTTGGTGTCATTTGGAAGCTCAAGGAGTCTCCTAACCATATCTGAAGAGAAAAGAGGGCAGGTGTGAAGCAGGTCCAGCAGCACCAACTTGATCTTCTGATTGTACCAGCCATCACATCCAACAGTGGTATCAGAGCAAATAAGGTAATCATGGGTGATGGTTTCCCTTCCTTCATTGACAAATTGGATAGGAATAACTACCAGGCATGGTCATTAAGAATGAAGACTTATCTACAAGGGAGAAGCTTGTATGGATACATATCAGGAGATGAGGAGTTGCCCTCATTCAAAACCAGAGCCTACCTACAAAGGATGAGCATGAGAGACTTAATCAATGGTGTGCTAAAGATGCTTTGGCAAGGTCATATCTTCTAAACTCTATCTCTGATTTCCTTCTACCTCATGTTAGGAACTGTAAGACTTCCCAAGAGACTTGGGAAACCTTGTCAACATACTTCTCATCAAGCACAAGGGCCAGAAAGAATCAGCTATGGATTGAGTTTACAACTCTCAGGAAGCAATCAAAACAATGTGTCTCAGATTTTGTCACCAAAGTCAAAGACATTGCAGATCAACTTGCAAGTGTTGGAGAAGAAATTGAAGAAGAGCAAATAGTCAGACAAGTGATCAATGGACTCAAAGCAGATGACAAGTGGGAAAGCTTTACCACTGCAATGGACTTGTACATGGACATCCAAGCACCTGATCTAACAACTCTGATTGGACAACTATTCACACATGAAGCAAAGATCAAAGAATGGAGAGCAATCAAAAGGTAACAATCCTCTGCCCTATATACAGATAAGAAGTCTAAAGACAAGGGTAAAAGTAAGAAAGTTGATGAAGAAGGATCCACCTCCCAAGCAAACTATTCAGGGAGAGGTAGATCATCTAGAGGTAGGGGCAGAGGAGGTAAGTCAGGTAGGGGGAGACCCTATAATCAATCTCCATGCAACATTTGTGGCTTGTCTAACCATACTACAGATGAATGCTACAAGAACTACAAGAATCAAAGAGGAAGAGGTCACCAAAGAGGAGGATACTCCCAAGGCAGAGGCAGATTCAATCAATCTCAAGGCTACCATGGCTACAACAATAATTACAACAATAACTACAACAATAGCTACAATCACAATAGCAATTATCAAGGAGGATACAAGAACAGAAAGGATTACAACAATTATGCAGAGGATCAAGATGATTCCTTGTTGATTATGAACATGACATCTAAATCAGGTATCAATGATGATCATTTGTTCTATATTGATTCAGGTTGCTCTAACCATGTAGCTGGGAATGTTGCCTTACTCTCTGATTTGGAAGAACCTAAAGGCAAGCACCAAGTGCAGACAGGTGATGACACTAAACATTCAGTGGTTAAAGTAGGTAATGTCAAAACAAGTGATGGTAATCAGAATTTGCTAAGCAGAGTATTGTATGTTCCAACAATCACCAAGAATCTGATGAGTGTAGGTCAGATTGTTGAAAAAGGTCTACAGGTCAGGTTCACTCAACATGGTGCATATGTGGAGGATCCAAGACATGGATTCAGAAGGATAGCCAAGGGAGAGAAATCAGGTAGGACTATTTACTTTTGAACTTGAGGATACTAAGAACATTGCATTATACAACTACAAGGACCAAACTCTATCAGAATTGGAGATGTGGCATAAGAGATTAGGTCACATTGGAGAGAGGACCATAAAGCCAAATGAGTAGGGATCAATGTGTGCTTGGGATACCTAATGTATCCAAGCAACACATGATATACAAGTGTGGGGCTTGTCAATTTGGTAAGTCACACAGATTGCCATATACCAAAAAAGGTTTTATGCATGAAGACTTACTTGGAATTGGTGCATACAGATGTTTGGGGACCAGCAAGGAAGCCATCCATATCTGTATCAAGGTACTATGTATCTTTTATAGATGATTATAGCAGATGGAATGTCTTGTACTTCATGAAACATAAAGATGAAGTATTTAATTGTTTCAAAAGATATCTTGCATTAGTTGAGAATCAAACAGGTAGACATTTGAAGAGGCTAAGGTCAGATGGTGGTGGAGAATACTTCTCCAATGACTTTGAAGAGTTCTTGCAGGAAAGAGGCATCAAGAGGGAGATTACCACAAGGTACTCACCTGAACAAAATGGGGTAGCTGAAAGGAGGAATAGACTCATTGTGGAGACAGCTAGGTCTATGCTTAATGAGAAAAAATTACCAAATTATCTTTGGGCAGAGAGTGTATCTACTGCCACATACTTAATCAACAGGTTGCCATCAAAGACACTTGATGGAATGACACCCTATGAGGCTTGGCATGGTAAGAGACCATCTCTGGATCATTGCAAGATCTTTGGGTGTGTTGCATATGTGCATATTCCCTCACAGGTAAGGGGAAAGCTAGACCCTAAGGCTGAAAAGTGTATCTTTATTGGTTATGATTTGAATCAGAAAGGATACAGGTTCTATAACCCCTCAAATAAAGGCTTCAAGGTAAGCAGAGATGTCATCTTTGATGAAAATGATTCATGGTATGATAATGAGTGCAGGAAAGTTAGCCTACCTTATGATATGGAAGAAGACTTCAAAGCTTGTCAGGCAAGAACCAACTCAGAATGAGGACACAAGTTCAGATGATGAAGACACCATCAACATTGAAGAATTCAAAGCTTGGAAATCCAAAGGGAAGATGAAGATGAAGCAACTTGAAGACAATCCAGAATCCTCAACTCAAGCTATGAGGAGATCTTCAAGAGAAAGAAGAAACCAATTAGGTATGGGTATGATACTTCACTTGTAACCAAGCACTCTGTATATCTTGCAAAGGATATCTTAAGTGAAGAACCAGGTACATTTGAGGAAGCTATTACTAAACCAGAATGGAAGGAAGCAATGGATGAAGAAATGGAGGCTCTCAAGGAGAGTGATACTTGGGACTTGGTACCCAAGAAGGACTCCATGAAGGTGATAGGATCCAGATGGATCTACAAACTCAAAAGGAACTCAGATGGTACAATAAGCAGGTACAAAGCTAGGTTGGTAGCCAAGGGTTTTGCACAAACCCAAGGCATTGATTATGAGGAGACATTTTCTCCTGTGGCCAAGATGCCAACTATCAGAATTATGGTGAGTGTAGTTGCATCCAAGAATTGGAACATGTACCAATTGGATGTAAAGAATGCATTCTTGAACGGATGGATATCTGAAGAGGTCTACATGTCACAACCACCTGGCTATGAGGATCCCAATAAGGTAAATCATGTGTGTAAATTGAAGAAGGCTCTGTATGGATGAAGCAGGCACCTAGAGCATGGAATTATAGGTTGACAACCTATCTCTTGGATCAAGGATTTGTGATGAGTAAAGCAGATACTTCATTGTTTATAAAGAAGAACAATTCAGAGGTAATATACTTGTGTGTCTATGTTGATGACATCATTATTACAGGAAATGATGTTCAAGGAATTAGACACATCAAAGGTCAAATGATGAAGGAATTCAAGATCAATGATCTTGGATTATTGAAGTACTTCCTAGGGCTTGAATTGGTCTACACAATTCAGGTATATTCATTACTCAGAAGAAGTACATTCAGGACATGGTCAAGAAGTTTAATTTGCAGGAAGCTAAAGTCTCAAACATTCCTATGGAGGTCAACACAAACTCAGTGCACATGAAGGAGAGGAACTCAAGGATATTACAGGTTACCAAAGTTTGGTAGGTAGTCTCAATTATGCTACCTTAACCAGGATTGATATATCATATGGTGTTAATGTACTTAGCCAATTTATGCATAAACCAAGAGTACCACATCTGGAGGCAGCCAAGAAGATAGTAAAGTACCTAAAGGGAACACAGAATCATGGTTTGTATTATCCATATTCATCAGACATTGACATCAAGGTATACTCAGATGCAGATTGGGCAGGTTGCAAGGATGACAGAAGGAGCACATCTGGTTACATATGCTTTGCAGGTGATAAACCAATTTCTTGGTCATCCAAGAAACAACCCACAGTAGCCCTATCATCTACTGAGGCAGAGTACAGAGGGCTAGCCAATGCCACTCAAGAAGCCATATGGTTGAAGTTACTATACTCAGAATTGGGTCTATATACAAGGCCACCTATCATATTTGGTGATAACACAAGTTCACTTCACCTAGCAGCTAATCCTGTGTATCATGCTAGGACAAAACACATAGAGGTTCATTACCACTATGTGAGGGAGAAATTACTTAGCAAGGAAATCCAATTATCATATGTGTCCACTAATATTCAATGTGCAGATTTGCTTACAAAATCTTTGGATGGGAGCAAGCTATGCAGGTTTAAATCCATGATAGGATTGCAGGATATCATTGAAGACTAAAGATGAAGACTCAAGCAAGTGTTTGGCTTGAGGGGGAGCTGTTGGTGCAAAACAAGCCTTAACACTTGGCTTTGTCTTGTACCTTGAAGAGCATTGGATATCAACCTTGAAGGTTTCACAAGAGCTTGGAGTAATTCATGAAGACTTCATTTGAAGGAAGACCATAGGAACACATGCCTATGTTTAGTTACATTTTACTTTATGTAAAAAGTCAATATGACTTCTTGTAATCTCACCTACATTCAAAAGTCGTGGAAATTAGAAGTTATGAATGGAGAGAATATCTCCATGTGATTAGTTGAGAGATTTGAGGGAGCCTATATTTGAATTTGAAATTCAAACTCACTTAAAACTCCTATAAAAGTCAATGTAAAAAGTCGCGGGCAGAGAGCTCACTTCCCGAGTCTAATCCAAGCAGATCATAGAGTGTGTGAGAGCTACTATTGAGCCTACACCTCTGAGTACCATTGGGCATCACTTTACATGCCAATGGGAATGTACATTTGATAGATTCAATACATATATTCATAGTTCTTAACTCTGTGTTTTCTGAGTCATTCACCTCAAAGTCTGTCAACTTCAACAGGGCATATCTCAAGATCTACTGAACCAAATTTGATGATCCAGGGCTCATTGGAACCAGCTCAAAGCATTCTACAATACTACAAAATTTCAAGTCATTCTATTCAGCCAATTGGGAGAAATCGCTGTCGAAGTGATCACTGGTATATTTCTGTGTTGTTCCTAAAAAATCGGGGGTGTCCCTGATTTTGCTAAAGATCATGCTCAGTGTATAGTTTGTTATTTGGAGTGATTTAACTTGCTAATGGTAGCTTGTTAAGTTAATTTAATACTCCCAGAAGGAATTAAACCAATTGCAAGTGTGCTGGTCACACTGAGCTTAGGACTGAGCAGGTGTCAATATAGGAATAGAAAGTTTTTGGAGTTGTGAAGGTTCAAAATCATCTGTTTTGATTTGGTCATTACTCAATCATTTTGTAAAGCACATATATAGTTTCTTGGTGTCATTTGGAAGCTCAAGGAGTCTCCTAACCATATCTGAAGAGAAAAGAGGGCAGGTGTGAAGCAGGTCCAGCAGCACCAACTTGATCTTCTGATTGTACCCAGCCATCACATCCAACACAATGGAGTAGAACAAGAAAAAAGGTGTTAGCATCAATAAAATATTTTACATATGTCAGATGTGTCGCATGTGCCTGGGATCCTCAATTGTGTCTATGCACGGCCGTGTAATGTGGCCCTTGTTGGAGTTAGACGTCTGCGGAAGCACACGAACAGCACAAGGAAGAAGAAGAAGCTTGGAGCACAACACACAAGACTGAATATATTACTAGAGAATGTACAAAGATAAGTAGCCCATTAGGGCAATAGGCGTATATACAAGCCGGGGGAAAAAAAACCTCCTAAAGAGGGAAAAAAGTGCCCCGGCGGTCCTAGAGTGTTCACACACATCACTACCTAAATATATCAACAAATCCCCCCTGGGAGTGATGCGGTGAACAAGGAGCTGGCACTCATGTATAAGGAAGTGCCGAGCTATGTGGAAATCACTCCACAAAAGGAAGTAAGCCCAAAGCTTTGCGGAAAGCTTCAAACTTCTCCCTAGGCAGAGCCTTCGTGAAAAGGTCTGCAATGTTCTCCTGCGTGGGCACATATGCCAAGCTGATCTCCCCAGCAGAGAACCTCTCCCTCACATAGTGATAATGCACCTCAATGTGCTTAGTGCGAGCATGGAACACAGGGTTCCTCGCAACTGCCAATGCGCTCTGACTGTCAGTGAAGATGGTGGTGGCAGAAGACTGGCCAACACCCAAATCAGCCATAAGGCGTCTGAGCCACACACACTCAACAGTCGCTGTGAAAGCTGCCCTATACTCAGCCTCACAACTGGAAGTGGCCACAGTAGGCTGCTTCTTGCTCAACCAAGATATACATGAGCTACCAAGCATGAAGCAAAAACCACTGGTGGACACACGAGTGTCATAGCAACCAGCCCAATCTGAGTCAGAAAAAGCATGCAAATCTGGCGGTAGTGATCCCCCCTTGGGATAAAACAACCCAAGTAGCCGAGTACCACTCAAGTAGCGAAAGATGTGCTTAACCGCTTTCCAATGCGTGACTCCTGGGCAATGCATAAACCTGCTCATCTGTGAGACAGCAAACTGAATATCTGGCCGAGTAATGCATAAGTAAATCAAGCATCCAACAGCCTGCTGATAGAGAACAGCATCAAATGCATCTCCAGCATCATGAAGACTCAATCGTAAACCTGTCTCCATAGGAGTGGCAATAGGCTTACAGTCTTCAAGGCCAAAACGCTGCAATAATGTGTCAATATATTTCGTTTGACACAAAGCCATTCCACCATCAACTTGCATAAACTGAATGCCCAAATAGTGATGCAAATGCCCCAAATCAGACATCTCAAATGAGGCATGCAAATCAGCCTTGAATTCAACAATATGCTTCTCAAGAGGACCAGTGAGCAGCATGTCGTCTACATAGACAACAATGATCAAAAGCACATCATTAGCACGCTTAACATATAAGGTGCTTTCAGTTGGACTGTTCTCAAAACCATGTGCAATCAGATAGGCATGTATTTTCTCATACCAAGCACGTGGTGCTTGCTTTAAACCATATAACGCCTTCTTTAACCTGCACACCTGGTTTTCATGCCCTTTCTGCACAAAGCCACGGGGCTGAAAAACATACACTTCTTCATGCAAGTCACCATTCACAAATGTTGTTTTAATGTCCAACTGATGTACATTCCAACCATGATGGGCTGCAAGTGCACAAATGCTCCGAACAGTAGTCATACGGCATGTAGGTGCAAAGGTCTCATCAAAATCAATGCCTCTTTCCTGCGCATAACCCTTTGCAACAAGCCTAGCCTTATACTTGTCAACTGTACCATCAGGTTTACGCTTCAGCTTGTATACCCACTTAGTGCCAATGGCCTTCTTGCCAGGAGGCAAGTCACATAAAGACCATGTACCATTCTTCATTATAGCATCATATTCAGATTGCATAGCAACCATCCAATTTTCTGAATTTTGTGCTTCATCAAAAGAAACAGGCTCATTCTCATCACAGAGACTAGATGCAGCCATAGCATAGCAATCTGATGCAAAGGAGGTACTATGAGAGCCTGAACGAGTACGATATGACAAAGGTGCATCTAATTTGCTGTCACACAAAGTCTACACCAGCCATTTTGGCATAGTTTTTGCCTGTTCAATATCAGCTCTCTCATCAACAAGTGCATCATGTAAATCTGCATCAGAAATGGAATGATCTGCATCATCATATGAAGCCTGCAAAGATTGAGAAGTTGCCTCATTAGGACCAGCGCTAGCCTGTCCACCTGTAAAAAGAGGCATCAAAGTATCATACATGTCTTTGGAGCTAACAGATGTCTCCTTAGTACATGAAAGCAATGGCTGAATAGCATCTTCCACAAAGACAACATCACGGCTAACCAGAATGCGTTTAGTCTGTGGATGATACAAACGATAGCCTTTACTTTCAGAACTGTACCCAACAAAAATACATTTTACTGCCTTATCATCCAATTTTTCTGCGATGTTGTTCAGGCACTAATGCATATGCCAAACAACAAAAAACACGCAGATGAGCAACAGATGGCTTGCGGTCATGCCAAGCCTCATATGGAGTGATAGACTGCAACGCTTTCGTGGGACACCTGTTCAGTACATATGCTGCACACATGACAACCTCAAGCCAGAAACTATGTGGTAAAGCCTGACTTTTGACCATGCACCTTGCCATCTCCATGAGTGACCTGCTCTTTCGTTCAGCAACTCCATTCTGTTGAGGTGTATACGGCACTGTACACTGGTGTTTTATCCCACGTTCAGCCAGAAATGCATTAAAATCTGAAGACATATATTCCCCCCCTCGATCAGAACGGAGGGTGCCCATTTTACATGCTGACAGATTTTCAGCCAAAACCAAAAACTGTTTGAAGCACATGAACACTTCAGACTTTGCTTTGAGTGGATATACCCATGCATGCCTGGAAAAATCATCAATGAAAGTCACGAAGTAAAGGTAATTTCCAAAAGAGGGTGTTTGCATAGGACCACAGACATCACTATGTACAAGCTGCAATTTCTGCATAGCCCGAACTGAACCATCTTTTGGAAAGGAAGAACGCTGCATTTTGCCCAAAATACAGCCTTCACAAACATGTTTTCCAGGTGCCTCAAGTTTGGGCAAAGAGGACACCATTTCAGATTTCTGCAGGCGTAACAAACTAGCAAAATTCAGATGACCAAAGCGTGCATGCCAAAGCTTTGCATCTGACATAGCCTGAGAATCATGAACTACACATGCCGAATCATTCACAGATTTTTCATAGTCTATGAGCTTATACAGCCCACGACATAAAATGCCAGAAGCAATAATCATATCGCCATTTGAGAGATCATGGACTGTACACCTGTCATCAACGAATTTCACAACCAAGCCAATCTTGGCTAATGCAGAAACTGATAACAGGTTCTTTTTTATCCCTGGCACAAATAAAGCATCTGACAAAGTGAAAGAACTACCATCAGCAGTAGTCAGAATGATCTTACCAACTCCCATAACAGGATAAGAGGAGTTATTGGCGCATGTGACAGTATTCCTTGTAGGGGCAAGCTCGAGTGAAGAGAAGAAACTGCGCTACGAGGTAATATGTTTGGTTGCCCCACTGTCAGAGTACCAAACATCTGAGTCTACTGCAGACATGCACTGATCATGAGAAGATGGGTCAAAACTGCAGATAGTAGTAAACGCCCATTCTTCTTCCTGCACAAGATTTGCAGACTCTGTTTTTGGTGTAGAGGCCTCTGCAACAACCATTCCAGCCTCTTTCTTCTTTGCCTCTTTAGCAGCCAGTTTTGGACAGTTCTTTATAATACGATCATTTTCTTTACAGTACTTGCAGAACAATTTCTGCTTTTCTGATTTCTTCTCATCTTTATCCTGGTTCTTCGATTGTGCAGCATTTGCAGATTTCTGCTTACTAGTAGAAGAGCTCCATTTTCCTTTGCCCTTCTGACTAGCCAGGAAAGCTTGATCTGCAACACGCATAATGGACCTGTTCTGCCTGGACTGATCTTCCTTAAACAGAACAGAGACTAATTCCTCAAATGACAAGGCATTCGGATTGCCTTTCATCATCAATCGAAGAGTAGAGGCAAAACTCTGATATGAATCAGGAAGGCCATTCAGAACGGTCTGCACAAGTGAGCTATCTGGTATAACCTCATCAGCAGAAATCAATTGTTCCTTCAGGTCTTTGATCTTTGTAAGAAAACTGTCCATCGAATCACCTTCATTTATGTGCTCACTCTCCAACTGTTTTCGGAGGTAAGCAACACGAGCCTCATTCCTAGCCTGGTACAAAGTGGTAAGTGTATCCCAAGCATCCTTTGCTGTTTTGCAAGAGCGAATGTGAGGAATAATGGCACGTTTGACAGACAAAGCTATCAATGCATGTGCCTGGGCATCTCTGCCATCCCAACGAATCTGCTCTGCAGTAGGTGCAACAGAAACAGTAGCACGAACAGGAATCTGCGGAATATCATCTTCGACACCATCTTCATCAGCTCCAACACCTGTATTTGCAGTACCTGTCGTTATAGGTGTAACAGGACGTCTTTTAACACCCTGCACAATGTTCCACAATCCTTTTGCAACCAGTACATGTCGCATCATATAAGCCCATAATGGGTAGTTGGTACCATCCAACTTATCCTCAACAGCCAACATACGGAATACATCACTGCTTTCAGCCATGGCCGGTGACTAAAATACCTTGATGCAGAAAATTGACTGTATCTCAAAAAGTTGAACAGAATTGCCTAGACGAGTTCTGCTAGACCTGTAGCAGACTTCGAGACGCTTAAACTGGCGAACAGAAACTGGTATATACCTTTGGCACAAAAGGACGAAATAGCCTGCACAAGCACTGCGATAGTGCGTTCGGAGTCCGAAACGAGCTCAGATCACGATTTTGGGCACCACAAAGCGAAGTTGTTTTGATCTCGGAAACACCCTGAGTATGCTCACCAAATTTTGTGCAAATCTGAGACTGCAAACGGAGGAGTGTCGACGGCGCCCTAGAAGAAGCAACGACCTGCTCTGATACCAATTGTTGGAGTTAGACGTCTGCGGAAGCACGCGAACAGCACAAGGAAGAAGAAGAAGCTTGGAGCACAACACACAAGACTGAATATATTACTAGAGAATGTACAAAGATAAGTAGCCCATTAGGGCAATAGGCGTATATACAAGCCGGGGGAAAAAAACCTCCTAAAGAGGGAAAAAAGTGCCCCGGCGGTCCTAGAGTGTTCACACACATCACTACCTAAATATATCAACAGCCCTATATTAATGCATACTTTGGAAATGCATGACCTGAATGGTGCAAAAGACAAGGTTATGCCAAAGGCACATGGTTGTTGCACGTCGAGGCTTTCAATGTGGTTGGTGGATGCTGATGCATTCTTTGTGAGAGGTAGCTAGTGGATCTGGAAATGATGAAATGCTGATGCATTTCAGGATAGTATTTGACCCTATAGACATAAGCTCTGTCCTCTATATGTTTGGGTGGTTTTTTTAATTTTGGTATCTAGCGTTGTTGGCTCTTTGGCTCTCTAGAAGGTAGTGGTACTTTGGGCATCCACACCCATATCCTTTGTGATTGTCTTTTTATTACCAACGAGGAGATGAATTCATCTTCTTTTGGTCTCTACCCTTGGTTTCAACTCTTGCTTCTCCGTGGTGTTTTTGTTGAGATTTTTCTCATGAGGGAGATCATATGGTTTTGTGCATATAAGAGTGCCTTGGGTACCCACATTTGTAATCGCCCTTGTTGAGCATCAGCTAATTTCTTTGGCACCCAAATTTGTATGTTAGTATGGTTGACCTTCATCGATTTCTTTTGTACCCAAATTTGTCGAAGACCATGGGATTGAGCTGGTCCTCGTTTCTTGGTGCGTCTTTTAGCGTGGTTGGCTTGCCTCACTAAGAAGGGTTGTGGCAAAGCTGGTGGTTGTTCTCCTTTTCGTACCCAAATCTGCTTCATGCCCTGAGCTTCTTTCTTCTTGAATTCTGTATGTCTAGTTGATATAGTAGATGTCTTTTTGGCTTGCCTCTTTGGTCGAGTTACACTTGCATCAGTATGTGAAGAAGAAGAGAGATTTGCTTGCCTTTGAGCTTGTGCTTCCATGATGAAGTCCTTTTGCTTCGTAGGGTTTTTTATACACACAACATTTTCTTTACGCAGATTAGTTTCGGAAGAACTACGAGAATGTGTGACCTCTAGATTTGTGAGCATGCAATTGTCTAATTCTAATGTAATACATTATTTGTGCCCAAACTTGAAGGATTTGACTTCTTAGGTTCAAGTTCACTGCATGGTCGTAAATCCAATCTTGACCCAGGACAAGTGGCTCTATAATGTCCTCATCATGACATACTAGCATTTTGACTTTCATTGGAACATCTTGAAGGTAGATGGGAAGTTCCACCTCGCCCAAACAAGGGGTTTCCACACCTCCCAAACCTATGAGATATGCTTCTATGGGCTCTATGTTCAATTGCAGGTCTTGGCAGTATGAAAGTCTAACTGCACTAGTTGTTGCACCGGAGTCTATCAATACTCTCACAGTCCTTACATTCTTCCCTTGTCCTACCACTATGGTTAGAAAAGGACGTCGATCAATTATTGGAGAAGCAATTGCACCTGATGTTTGACACATGGCCATATGGTATCTTGGGGCCGCAAGATTGACATCTAAGCATAGGCGTCTTAACTTATTTCTCCCAATACGTTCTCTAGCTTCTACCTGTGCTTCTTCTCTAATCCTGAATTCCTCTTCTTTCTGCTTCTTAGCAGTGTTGAGTCTCTTTAGCATATCCTCTGTAAGAGGTTCTTGATATAGCTTGACTCGACAACCACTGATATAGTTTGGCAAGATATCGTCTTCTAGTGTGGCCAATTGAACTGCATCGCTAGTGGAAATTCTATTAATGATCATGGGTCATTAATACCCCATCTAATAATCCTTCCCATGAGCTTTCCAACGAGCCCAAAAACACTCCGAACGGATTTCGTATGAGAAAGTTATGCCAGTTCAGGGATCTGGGGGTTAAAACAAGGAAACAGGACCTCTTTGGGAGTACCTCAGGACAGGCGATACGATACCAGATTTTCCACGCGATACCACTATGGATGATACCACATTCGGTGATACGATACCACCAAGGCGATACCGAATTCCACGATACGATACCACTTGCTAGACGATACCACCAATCCCACGATACGATACCAAAACAATCGACGATACGATACCAAAAATCACACGATATGATACCTCTGCACTCGACGATACGATACCAAGTTAGTGGACGATACGATACCTGATCACTACACGATACGATATTGGATATCACACGATACGATACCAGATTGCTCACGATATGATACCACAGTAAGGGACGATACGATACCAGCCTATAGACGATACGATACTACTCCAATCGCGATACGATACTGCTTGTGTTTCGCGATACGATACCACAAGGTGCACGATACGATACCAAAAATTTACACGATACGATACTAGAACTCTCACGATACGATACTGGTTCTATGGACGATACGATACCACTTTTTTGCATGATGCGATACTAGATTGGGCATGATATGATACTGAGTCGATGATACGATACCAAACTAGCACACGATACGATACTGCATGGTCAACGATAAGATCCCAAGACCGAGACGATACGATATCATGTGGACCGCGATACGATACCACCGGGGCGACCGTGATCAAGATACCAGCACTTGACGATATGATACCAGAATGGTATCACGATACCTCAAGTGGGTGTGCACGATACGATACCTCGACAAGTATCACGATACACGGGAATTCTGGTATCGCGATACCAAAACTCAACCGGACATGATACTTGGAGATTTTTAAGCCCAAATTCAAAAATTTTTTTACATATGTGTACCTTATGTTCTCCTTGTCAGTCCTATCAGTCTGTAGATGAAAAATCACCCTTCAAACTCACGATACCACCGGCACGATACCAAACGCGGGTCTTGTCACTCCGTGATACTGCCACTCAGATTTTTGATGTTTTAAGTGGATTTCAAGGCGATTTCTTCAGCATGTTAGCTTTGAACACCCTCTACACTTGTTCCTCACAGTTGCAGGTGAAAAATGAGGTGAATGTACACTCAAAAATGAGAAAAAATCAGAGAGGAAGAAGGTGGGAAGAGATGATGATGATGATGATGATGAAGATGAAGAAGAACAAAAACTCAGAAATTGAATTGAAAATGGTGATTTTTTTACCTTCCAACATCGTTACTCTACGTCTTACTGTCACACGCTCGTCCTCCAAGCTCTCTCACTGGCAACGGCACCAAATTTGGTGTCACTCTAGCACAATGGTGAGTACCAACGTGAGGAGCTTCACCTCATAAATGTCAATCCGCGGAGACGTGAGGACTGGTATGAAGACCAAGAGCAAGTGAAGTGCACAAGTGCGTGAGTGAAAGCATACAAACATGCACACACACGTGCACAAAGTAAGAGCAAAGAGTGGAACAATGGAAGGACTTCAGTTAGAAAAGAACTCTCTTACAAAGCTGAGATCTACAACAAGCTAACCCCTCAAATGAGCTTTCCAGCCCTTTTTATAGTTTTTTGAGTGGTTTTGGCCCTGTGCAGACCTAGTGTCTAGCCTAGTTAAAAATTAGGTTCCAAGGCTTATTTGGGGACTCAAACGGACTCTAAAAATTATGAAAACTGGTAGGATGTTACTTCTAATACTCCTCAAGCTTGAGGACTCATCGGCTTGAACAAAATGGAGTTATAAAAATAGAAAATGGTATTTACAATGGTTTTTAATGATAAAAATCACTATACTTATAGGGATTTCTTCTAAAAATTTGACATGTGCTTCTTGGAGCTCCCTACATGCTCCTTCTTCTTGTGTGTCCACTTCATTGATGCGCTTCACTACGTGTGTGTGACCTTGACTGTCAACAGGACCCGATCTTTTTTTTTCTTGTGATCTTCTTTTTTCCTCCCAGCTTCTTGACTTCGGATCCTACTCTTGAGGGGGCTCTTGCAAGGCATGCCCGATGGTTGTTTCCCTTTAAGCTTTGACTTTTGTTGCAGTAAGCTTGGCATGCAAACCGGAAGAGTAGGACCAAGGAAGGAGCTTTCATTGTCTGGGTTATCTTCATTGCTAGTAGTGAAGCCTTCCTCTTCACTCGTGGTGTAACCTTCCTGGTTGTCTTCTTTGCTGATAGAGCATCCAAGGGTATTATCAGTAGGGTCTTCATCATAATGGTTATCCCCTGGGAGGTCGAGCTCATTAATCTCCTTTTCTAAGTTATAATACATGTTATTCGAAGGAGCAATGGTCGTAACGTTCCTTGCTACTGATCTTTGAGGGCTAACTTTCCTCCTACGTCTTACTTTGGTGAATCCTTCTGAATCCGTCTTTGCAACACGAGTGCCCTCTTCTTCCTCCATCAAAGGGGGATGACCCTGAGTGCCAACTTGAGGGAAAGGATCTGGGGCCCCATCTGGTTTAATGCTTGTTTTGCTTCAAGGGGCAATCTTTGATCCTATGACCTTGGTGCTCGCAACGGAAGCACGCATTGGGCAAATTCTTGTAAGTAACCTCCTGTACCCAAATCTTACCATCACCACAGTTTATGGAGATCTTCGAGGGGAGGACATGGTTCAAGTCTGTTTCAACGTAGATTTGTGGGTGCCATCATGCGTTGAAAGAATATTGAGCTCCATCGTACATTAATCCCCCAACATCCTCTCTTGAGGCCATCGGGCGACTGATCAGTGAAACGATTTCTCGAAGAAATCCATACAGAAAATACAACAGATTGGGAAGCTCCACCCATAGCTGGTAACAAAGAGGCTTTGACTTGTTCGGAACAAAGTCCAAGGTCCACTTAAATAGACATAAGGTGGATCGGCCCACTTGCCAGGAACCGGCTTGCAGGGCTTGGAAGGCCATCTCTTCATTCTCAAACACTAGAAGCAAGTGATTCGCCGGTAGGAATTGACATTTGCACACAATCAGACCACATGGGAATCACTCCTTGCATAGCCAAATTCTCACATTTTCTAGAGGGGGCCTAGGGCCAAATACTTGACCGATCATACAAGTTTTCATCAACTCTTCTTGCTTTGCCGCCATAGACTCCTTGCACAAAGAGACCACCGGAGGTGCGACGTCCGATGGGATAGAATCAATCTCGAGGGGGCACTGGGACTAGGGGGAGCCACATTGCTCAAGACCAATGAGGGAAAAGGGTCGACATTGAGGCGAGAACAGGCAAAAACTAACTGAATTGACTAAATAGAATTCTTCATTTTCCAATTTCTCGTTTCGCTATAGTTTTTTTTTACCGTTATCGAAACAATAGAGGTGAGGCAAAAAAGACAAACTAGATAGAAAACTCGAGAGGAATCTTGCAAATTTGGGTGGTATCGATATGATGATTCAGAACTATCTGTTCTCGAACTAGGAAATGAACCATGGTGATACAGTAAGAACTATATGTTCGCGAACCAGGAAATAAGCTGTCACACCTAGGCTCCTCCTACCATGGTTAACGTATACCAGAAACATACCCCATAGAAATGAGCGAGATACAACCTTCACAGAAAAAATGATTTGGCATAGACGTTTTCCATGATGAGCTGTGATAGTGAGGCATCAATTCACATAAAATCAGGCAAAATTAGGATGTTGAGTATTGGAGGTGGAAGGTTTTATCGACTAAAAAATGGAGAAAACTCAAACAGGAGAAACTCTAATGAAATGCAGATGGGTCTCCTATCAGTCACGATCGACTGAAGCCCGAAACTCCTATTAGTTGCGATCGACTGAATCTGCGATCGACCAATTCCTATCATTCGTGATCGACTGAATCCAACAGCTTGCAAACTCCTATCAGTCGCGATCCACTGAATCCAAGAGCCTTCGGTTCTTACAGATCGACGCTAGAGTCTTGCTTAGAGTCATTGCTTCCTCTGCATCAAGTGCGTCTCTAAAATACAGATTTTTTTTTTTAATAAAGGAAGTTCGGCCTTAGCCTAATCTCCCGGACTTTAATTATAATAAAGAGAAAAAGTTACAAGTGAATGGGACTAGTGCCCATGGGACCCCCCAAATCTCAGAATGCAGGGGAGGAGTATGGCAAGCTACAGTGCATTACAAATGAGGCGGATAAAATTATCATCACCCTCATGTGGGACCCATTTGGGTTTCAACTTGTTGTTTTCGAGGAGATAAATACAGTGATGTCTAAACGGTGGCGATCTCTTGACTCGGGAGATTCTTTTACCAAGGAGAAACAAGGATTTCTCGATCGACCATTCCTTAGGAGTTTGGCCAAAATTGACAGCACAATGCTCCCTCCAAATCTTCCAGAGAGCCTCACCTCTGATGGCATTCCACAGCCTCGATGAGCAGCCGATCGCCTCACCCAACATCACTTGTTGCCAGTTGATTTGACTCGTGAGTCTCAATACTCGGGTCACGTGATGCCAGATAACACAGGACTTGGGGCAGTCGAAGAACAGGTGAGCTAAATCTTCGATGAACCGATGGCAACGCTTGCACCATGGCGGCACACCACAGATTTTGTTAGCCCTTGCATTGGTCCAGATACCTTTATGCAAGATCTGCCACATGAGAACGGATTTTTTTACCTCAATTAGGGGGTGCCAAATAGACATGAATTTTAGCTCCCACCGAAGTTTGGTCCAAGAAAGGCACCATCTCTTGTTAAGGGTGTGGTGAACATCCAAATCCTCTTTGAAGTTGGGGATTCTGGATAGCTTCTTACCATTGCTCCATTTGAGGCCCTCCAAGCAAGGAGGATCCTGACCGCAGAGAAGGCGGGTAGTTGAGCGGTCCCAAGCTAAACACCTGCTTTGAAGAAGAGTCCATTCCTCAAAGGTAACTCTAAGTCTCGGATCCAATTCTTCGAACCTAATCCATTGGCTGGTCTCTTGTTTCCAGAGCTGTTTCCACTGTTTGAACCCCTTGTTTCCATAACCGCCTTGCAGTTTGGAGGTTCCAAGACTCCACCCCCCAAATGCCACTGATCGGGAACCAAATAGAGTCATTTTGTCTTATGCCAGCCGCCCACTTCCACTCATCACTGATTCTGATGAACTGTTTGGCCTTGTTCCAATTCTTCCATAAGGAACACACGAGGCTAGAGCCTTTAGGGGAGACCGGGTGGGGGGAGAACAAAAGCATGAGAATCCCTATGTCCTTCCAACCAGGGTGGCCAACAAAGGTAAGGTCTTCCGTGTTTCGGAAGATCAATTTAGCCCAAGAGGACTCCCTATTGCTCCAGGCCTTGATAAGCCATTTTGCTGCCAGCTTGTCAGCCAACCCAACAATATCCAAAATTCCCAAGCCCCCTGAGCTTTTAGGGCTAATGCAAGTTTCCCATTTGATTTTGGGAATCCCCCTTCTGTTTGGGTCCCCAGTCCAAAGGAAGTTTCTGCAGATTCTTTCCACTTTGGCCAAGTCTTTCTCCTTAGGTCTCCAACACGAGATAAAGTAAATAATTGTAGACAACATAAATGTGTTAACAACCATAGCACGCCCTGCCAGGTTGACTTGCATACCTTTCCACTGATTCAGCTTCCTATCCAGCTTGGATAGCACCCAGTTCCAGCGTTGGTCCATTGAGATGTCGAAACCCATCGGAATGCCAAGGAGACGGAAGACCTAAAATACAGATTTTATATTATGTGTAAATAGCCTTCACAAATGAAGGGCATGGGAGACCGTCAAAATAAAACCCTGCGTACACGCATCATCAAAATAAAACCCTGCGTACACGCATCTACAAAAACGGCTTAAATGCATTTCTCCGAACCACCTGTGGTTCTCCACTTCTCACCCTAGAGGGACAGGGGGTGCTTCTATCGGTATTAGTCACGCCTTGTCTAACAATGTGACCTCGACTTTTGAAGGTCGGAATCATCGTTGGATTGCTGCCTCTTTCGGGTCTCCTTTCCAGTTCACTGTGGTCTCAATTTATGCCCCTAATGGGGAAACAGATAGAATGGATACTTGGGCTTCCCTTGACTCCCTTTCACACAATGTTCTGATTTGTGGGGACTTCAACATGGTTGAATCTCCTGAGGACCGATGGAATAACAAAGGAAAAATTATTGACGGTCAGGAGAAAGAGATTTGGGATAAAATCAAGCTCCATCTCGACCTGATCGAAGTGAAAGACAGCCAGGGATTCTCCTGGTCTAATCTCCAGTCGGGGGACTCTTTGAGGAAAGCAAGGCTTGATAGATGCTACATCGACCAGAACACCATCCTTCAGTGGGGTATTCCTTCGATTTCTCAACACACGGACCTCACTATCTCAGACCATTATCCGATTACTCTGTCCTTCAAACCGATTCCCATGCTCCAGAAAGCTCCTTGGTTTCATGCTTGTCAGACATCATTTTCCCTCCCCTCTGTCCACCAGGAAATTTCTGAGGTGTGGACGAAAGCCTTTGCTTACTGTAATGAACTGGCTAAGTGTTGGAGAAACGCGGTAGAAAGGACTCGTAAAATTCTAATCAGGACTCAAAAGGCTATAAGAGGAATTCGAAAAAAAAGAAGAGAAACGGTGTACCGGAGGCTCTCACGGCTTGAAGAAGAGGTGAACAAAGGTAAGCTACATTGCCAACAGGGTCTTTTGAAAATCAGGGGTAGGCTAAGATTAGAGGAGGAGGTCCAAAGGAAAAATCTCCAAATTTTCTTCAAAGATTGGTGGGCAGGGAAGGCGGACAAACCAACGAAAGAGATGTGTAACATCCTCAAAAGGAAACAAGCTAGGGATTCCATCCCCCTAATGGTCGATAACAATGGAACTGAATGTTGCACGGAAGTGGAGAATAGAACTATCATCGTCGAACATTTTACCAATCTTCTCGGGGTCTCGACTCCTCTTTCCCCCCACAGGCGCGACTCCATGGCAACCATCTCAAGGGTTGCTCAAACCAGAATCCCACAGAACTTGATTGCTCTTCTGGATGCTAACATCTCCGAGAATGAAATTATCGAGGTTATTGATGCCCTTCCCAATGGGAAAAGTCCGGGTCCTGATGGCCTTACCAATGAGTTCTTTAAGTCCTTCAAACTTCAGGTGGCCACCCCCCTGCGCCTCGTGTGGCAAGAGGCTCTCTCCTTCGGTGCCCTCCCTGAGTGCCTGAATAATGGCGTCATCAAGTTAATCCACAAATGGGGAGATAAGAACAAAATTGAAAACTGGCGTCCGATTACCATGCTCCAAACTGGATACAAGATAATTGCAAAAGTTATCGCCAACAGAATCTCCTGTCATTTAAAATCATGGCTGTGCGAGGACCAGAAAGGTTTTATCAAAGGTAGATCTATACTTGAAGCAATTATTGATATTTGGGAAGGCCTTGCTTTTGCTGAGGAGTCTGCTCAAGATCTAGTTTTCATTAAGATCGACTTCGACAAAGCGTATGACAGATTGGAATGGGACTTTATTCTTCAATCATTGAAAGACCTTGGTTGCAGCCAAAAGTTCACGAAGATGGTTTCCACGCTTCTTGGAAATGCTTCAACTAGAATAAACATCAACGGTAAGCTCTCTGAGCCCATTCGTTTAAAAAGATCAATTAGGCAAGGCTGCCCTCTGGCTCCTCTACTATTCGCTATCGCCTCGAATGGACTCAGCTGCCTATTAAAGCATCACATGGACGCCGGCAATCTCAAGGGTCTCTCCTTACCTCTAAATCACGGCCAAATGGTTGTGAGACTTTTTGCTGATGACATGAATGCCTTTGTGCATAACGATACAAACAGCATTGAGGTGTTTTGGTGGTGCCTCCACACCTTTTGTATGGCATCAGGCTCAAAAATCAACCATGCTAAAACTGCTTTTAGAGCGATCAGCGGGCCTACTCCCCAATTGTTGGTGGATCGGGGGTGTCAAGTTATCCCTAGCGGTCAAGTCTTCCGTCTCCTCGGCATTCCGATGGGTTTCGACATCTCAATGGACCAACGATGGAACTGGGTGCTATCCAAGTTGGATAGCAAACTGAATCAATGGAAAGGTATGCAAGTCAACCTGGCAGGACGTGCTATGGTTATTAACACTTTTATGTTGTCTACAATTATTTACTTTATCTCGTGTTGGAGACCTAAGGAGAAAGACTTGGCCAAAGTAGAAAGAATCTGCATGAACTTCCTTTGGACTGGGGACCCCAACAGAAGGGGGGTTCCCAAAATCAAATGGGAAACTTGCATTAGCCCTAAAGACTCAGGGGGCTTGGGTATTTTGGATATTGCTGGATTAGCTGACAAGCTGGCGGCTAAATGGCTTATCAAGGCCTGGAGCAATAGGGAGTCCTCTTGGGCTAAATTGATCTTCAGAAACACGGAAGACTTTACCTTTGTCGGCCTCCCTGGTTGGAAGGACATAGGGATTCTCACGCTTTTGTTCTCCCCCCACCCGGTCTACCCTAAAGGCTCTAGCCTCGTGTGTTCCTTATGGAAGAATTGGAACAAGGCCAAACAGTTCATCAGAATCAGCGATGATTGGAAGTGGGCAGCTGGCATAAGACAAAATGACTCTATTTGGTTCCCGATCAGTGGCATTCGGGGAGTGGAATCTTGGAACCTCCAAACTGCAAGGAGGTTATGGAACAAGGGGTTCAAACAGTGGAAACAGCTCTGGAAACAAGAGACCTGCCAGTGGATTAGGTTCGAAGATTTGGATCCGAGACTTAGCGTTACCTTTGAGGAATGGACTCTTCTTCAAAGCAGGTGTTTAGCCTGGGACCGCTCAACTACCCGCCTTCTCTGCGGTCAGGATCTTCCTTGCTCGGAGGGCCTCAAATGGAGCAATGGTAAGAAGCTTTCCAGATTCCCGAACTTCAAAGGGGATTTGGATGTTCACCACACCCTTAATAAGAGATGGTGCCTTGCTTGGACCAAACTTCGGTGGGAGCTAAAATTCATGTCTCTTTGGCACCCCCTAATTGAGGTCAAAAAGTCCGTTCTCATGTGGCAGGTCTTGCATAAGGGAATCTGGACCAATGCAAGGGCTAACAAAATCTGTGGTGTGCCGCCATGGTGCAAGCGTTGTCATCGGTGCATCGAAGATTTAGCCCACCTGTTCTTCGACTGCCCCAAGTCCCGTGTTATCTGGCATCACGTGTCCCGGGCTTTGAGACTAACGAGTCAAATCAACTGGCAACAAGTGATGTTGGGTGAGGCGATCGGATGCTCATCGAGGCTATGGAATGCCATCAGAGGTGAGGCTCTCTGGAAGATTTGGAGAGAGCGCTGTGCCGTCAATTTCGGCCAAACTCCTAAGGAATGGTCGATCGAGAAATCCTTGTTTCTTCTTGGTAAAAGAATCTCCCGAGTCAAGAGATCACCACCGTTTAGACATCACTGTATTTATCTCCTCGAAAACAACAAGTTGAAATCCAAATGGGTCCCACATGAGGGTGATGGTAATGTTATCCGCCTCATTTGTAATGCCCTGTAGCTTGCCATACTCCTCCCCTGCGTTGTGGGATTCGGGGGGTCCCATGGGCACTAGTCCCATTCACTTGTAACTTTTTCTCTTTAATATAATTAAAGTCCGGGAGATTAAGCTAAGGCCGAACTTCCTTTATTTAAAAAAAAAAAAATAACCAGCGATCACTCCTTTTACTAACTTTCATCGCATTCGCGCGCGTCTTGGGCGGCTGGCTGGCTGGGCAAATTGGCATTTAACGATCTCAAATCTCTCCAAGGATTCAATGCTTTCTGTCCCTTTCTCTCTCTTCACATTTCAAATTCAATGCCCCGGCGCGTTGACTCAAGTCTCCTCGTATCATGCTTTTCTCTCACCTGCTTCACCTTTTCTACTATCAATCACATCCCTTGATTTTTTATGTACCAAAACTTCTCCACTCTTCCTGTAAAACCTCTTGCTTTTCGAATGAAAGCACAATGTATTATAAAAAAAGGGGATGCTGTACATCGGACGCCAATTCCCTAGGGGAGGCCACGCTTCAAATCAGATAGACTTGAACAGTTCAAGAAACAGGTCAGGATCTTCCTTGCTCGGAAGGCCTCAAATGGAGCAATGGTAAGAAGCTTTCCGAAATCCCAAACTTCAAAGGTGATTTGGATGTTCACCACACCCTTAACAAGAGGTGGTGCCTTACCTGGACCAAACTTCGGTGGGAGCTAAAATTCATGTCTCTTTGGCACCCCCTAATCGAGGTCAAAAAGTCCGTTCTCATGTGGCAGGTCTTGCATAAGGGAATCTGGACTAATGCAAGGGCTAACAAAATATGTGGTGTGCCGCCATGGTGCAAGCGTTGCCATCGATGCATCGAAGATTTAGCCCACCTGTTCTTCGACTGCCCCAAGTCCCGTGTTATCTGGCATCACGTTTACCGCGTTTTGAGACTAACTAGTCAAATCAACTGGCAACAAGTGATGTTGGGTGAGGCGATCGGTTGCTCATCAAGACTTTGGAATGCCATCAGAGGTGAGGCTCTCTGGAAGATTTGGAGAGAGCGCTGTGCCGTCAATTTCGGCCAAACTCCCAAGGAATGGTCGATCGAGAAATCCTTATTTCTACTTGGAAAAAGAATCTCCCGGGTCAAGAGATCACCACCGTTTAGACATCACTGTATCTATCTCCTCGAAAACAACAAGCTAAAACCCAAATGGGTCCCACATGAGGGTGATGATAATGTTATCTGCCTCATTTGTAATGCCCTGTAGCTTGCCGTACTCCTCCCCTGCGTCGTGGGATTTGGGGGGTCCCATGGGCACTAGTCCCATTCACTTGTAACTTTTTCTCTTTAATATAATTAAAGTCCGGGAGATTAGGCTAAGGCCGAACTTCCTTTATTTAAAAAAAAAGAATCTGGAAAAGTATGTACTTGGGCTCTCGATCCTCTTCCTATGTTACATCATACATGTCATTCAGCGAGCTATAGCTGCTAGGCTCAGCATTCAGCATATCCACCAAAAGATTGATAGGGAGAGCTTCTTACTATAGATATTGTTTTTCTCTTTTGTTTTAGAGTCGTGCGTGGATATTGATAGGGAGAGCTTCTTACTGAAGATATTGTTTTTTCCTTTTGTTTTAGAGTTTTGCAGGCCTAGTAGGATAAACACTAGAACATGTGAGGGGTATACCGACGTTGCCTATACCGAAGGTCACTCTCGGCGTCGGTATAAACGTTGGAAAAAGCCACTTAAAGATACCGACGATCGAATGACCGTCAGTATGACTGTTTAAAATGGATCGTCGGGATGTGCCGCGACCGCCGGTATAAGCGCCAGTATAAGCGTCGGTATGGGTGTCGGTATGAGTGTCGATATAAGCGTCGGTAATTTACTGGAAGTTACTGATGCGCATATCGATGCCCATACCGAGGCCGTGTTTTAAACATACTGGGAACCCGAAAGCAAAACTGAACATTTTTGCACGTGTTTGAGTACTGGTTGTCTTCTGTCGAACTTGCGCACGTGAACCGAATTGCGACCTGCATTGCCTTGTGCACACACACACACACACACAGAGATCTCTCTCTCTACACACACACACACACACTCTGTTTAGATCTCACATCTTGGTAAGTGGTGCATGTACTCTTAGCCTTTGTCTTTCTCTATGCTTTAGGTCTTATACTTTCTCTTCTCTTTGATTTTGTAGAAGTTCTTTGGCGTCGATTCTTTGGAATTCGACGATAGACGACATACATTACGCTTTGACGACAATGATCCAAAATAGGGACATACTTGTAAGTGATTGTTTTATTCTCTATTGATAGAGAGAGAAAGAGAGAGATGACAAAGAGAGATAGAGAGAGAGAGAGAAAGAAGAGAGAGATAGAGAGAGAGAGAGAGAGAGAGAGAGAGAGAGAAAGAGAGATAGAGAGATAAAAAGAGAGAGAGAGAGAGAGTGAGAGATAAAGAGAGATGAGAGAGAGGAAGATAGAGATAGGAAGATAGAGCATACATACACACACATACACATACACACACACATTTACACATCTACACATGCATACATACACACATACATGTACACACATGCATGCTTACATACACACACATATACACACATGCATGTTTTTTTTACATCAAATATATAAAAATAGGATTAGGGTTTTTAAGCTATTTACACCTACATACACATATAATTATACACATATATATACACATACACATATATATACACATGCATACACATACGCACATGTTTTAGGTCTAGGTCTTTCGGATTAGGGTTTTAGGGTTTTTACACATGCATAACATATATGCACACATACACATACACATACACATATAATACATATATACATGTATATACACATGCATACAGAAATATACATATTTAAGGTCTAGATATTTAAGATTAGGGTTTTAGGGTTTGGGCATACATATAATTCAATTACATTTATATTAAGAAAAAATATAGAAAAAAATAAGAAAAAAATCTGAATATATAAATAAACATATATATAAAATAGGATTAGGGGTTTAGGTTTTTTTAGATGTTTAAGTATTTAGGTTTTAGTATTTCAGGTTTAAGTCTTTAGGTTTTAGTATTTCAGGTTTAAGTCTTTAGGTTTTAGTATTTCAGGTTTAAGTCTAAGTCTTTCTGATTAGGGTTTTAGGGTTTTAACACCTACATAACATATATACACACATACACATACACATATAATACATATATACATGTAGATACACATGCATACAAAAATATACATATTTTAGGTCTAGATCTTTAATATTACGGTTTTAGGGTTTAGGCATACATATAACTCAATTAAATTTATATAAAGAGAAAATATAGAAAAAAATTAAGGAAAAAATCTAAATATATAAATAAATATGTATATAAAATAGGATAATTATATAGATAAATAAATATAAAAAGAACTAGTGTTTTAAAATTTTAATTAAATATATATAATTAAATATATTAAAATAGGATTAATTTAGAAAAAATTCTGAATATATAAATAAATAAATATATATATATATATATATATATATATATATATATATATATATATATATATAATAGGATAATTATATAGACAAATAAATATGATAAGTACTAGTGTTTTAAATAAATAAATTAAATATACATGATTAAATTTATAAAAATAGGTTTAATTTTAATCATTTTAATCAGAGTGAATATATATACACATACACATACACACATATACTTATACACCTATCTATATACACATATATACACATACACATATATATACACATGCATACACATATATACATGTCTTAGGTCTAGGTCATTTTGATTAGGGTTTTAGGGTTAAAGCATACATATAACTCAATTAAATTTATATAAAGAGTAAATATAAAAAAAATAAAGGAAAAAATCTAAATATATAAATAAATATATATATATAAAATAGGATAATTATATAGATAAATAAACATAAAAAGAACTAGTGTTTTAAATAATTTAATTAAATATATATAATTAAATATATAAAAATAGGATTAATTAAGAAAAAAATCTGAATATATAGATAAATATATATATATAATAGGATAATTATATAGAATACATATATACATGTATATAGAAATATACATATTTTAGGTCTAGATCTTTAAGATTAGGGTTTTAGGATTTAGACATATATATAACTCAATTAAATTTATATATAAAGAGAATATATAGAAAAAAATTAAGGAAAAAATCTGAATATATAAATAAAATAGGATAATTATATAGATAAATAAATATAAAAAGAACTAGTGTTTTAAATAATTTAATTAAATATATATAATTAAATATATAAAAATAGGATTAATTAAGAAATATATATAATTAAATTTATATAATTAAATATATAAAAATAGGATTAATTAAGAAAAAAATATGAACATATAAATAAGTAAATATATAAAATAGGATAATTATATAGATTAGGGTTTTAGGATTAGAGTTTTAGGTTTTTTTAAGTGTTTAAGTATTTAGGTTTTAGTATTTCAAGTTTAAGTCTTTAGGAGTATGATTTTTAGGTTGAATAAGAAAAACAAATGTTCTAAAATGTCCATATTGTATCAGATGGCTAGTTTCGATCCGGAGGAGAGAATGGCATGTCCTTGCACTCAGTGCAAGTATCAAATTTATCGGAAATGATGGATTTGTACTACACATGTTAGAGAGCATGGATCCTTTGATAAAAGTCGACAAGAAAACCTTAGGCTACCATTCGCATGGTCCCCCAGGTGAGTAGATGGACCCAAATGAAATGAACAAAAAAGGACTTAGACCTACAAGCAAGTACTAATAGCATTACATGGAATGAACATATGGAAGAGATGCTCGAAGCATTTTATGAGATGGACGAAGATCATGATGGTGGAGAAGATGTCGAGAGTTTCATGGACACAATAGAATTTCCACGATCAGAAGTCGATGAAGAATATGAAAACATGCGAAGACTAGCTCGTTTACCACTTTACAATGGAGCACAATGGGAGACAGTCCTCCAGTCACTCCACATTCCATGATAGAGGAGCAGTTTTTAGAGTTCATCTCTTAGGTACCTCCCGCGTATATGGCCGCTGCATCACAATATTGGATCGCTCGTGGTAGAACTCCTCTCGGCCTCACTCCTGCCGGCTTCACTCCCGTCGGTGTCACTCCTGCCGGTGTCACTCCTGTGGGTGGTGCTACTCCCGCAGGAGGTATGTCTCCTAGCTTTATGAATCCACCCAGACCATCTTTTCAGCCATCCCCTATTGGCTCTAGTAGTAGGCATGTGCATTTGACACCTCAACGCGATACAGGTTCTCGCCCGTCTCATAGGTCGAGGTCAGGCTCTGGAGCAGGAGGTTCTAGGAGTGGATCTACAAGTAGGTCTAGAGGAGGCAACTATTGTGGAGGCAGTGTGATGGACGTTGTGTTTCTCGCTTTAATGTCATCGGAATAAGCATCGGTACACCCAGCGCGCGTTGGTATACATGACGGTACACCCAGCAGAGGCGTCGATATGGGCGTCGGTAATACCGATATTTATACCGATGCCCATATCGATGTTTATACTGATGCCCATATCGATGCACATACCAGTGCTTTAATACCGATGCGCATACCGACACCTACATCGACGTCGAGGAAAAATATGCGCGTTCATTTCCCTCGGTAAAAACCTCGGTATACGGCCGATCTGTTGTAGTGAAAATCGAGGAAGTTCAAACAAACGATAAGAAATTTAGTGGAAAGAATTTGCACAATTTTCTCTCGATGAGGGATCCCAACAACAAGAACGGTGCACTCAAAATTAAATGGGAAGAGTTGTGTTAGTAAAAAAGACTCGGCAAGTTTGGCATTCTCGACATTCAAGTTTTGGCCAATAAGATAGTGGTCAAATGGTTGATTAGAGCTTCAAGTAATATGGATGCCTCTTGGGCCAAACCGATTTTTTAAAAACAAAAATACTCTTAAGTTTATGAGTCTTTTAGCTGGAAGGGTCAAGATTACTCACTTTGCTATTTTTCCCTTTTCAAGTTACTCCCACACGCTCAAACTTAGTTTGTTGTTTGTGGAAAAGTTGGAAGAAGATGAAGCGTTACTTTAGGATCAATGATGAGTAGGAGTGGAGCATGATTATCATACAAGATGACTCTATTTGGTTCCCCATATAGGGAATGAAAGAAGTCGACTCAACTAACCTCCAAAGAGTCAAGAAATTATGAAACAAAAAGTTTCATAAGTGGAAAGACATCTAGAATTAAAGTAGAAGGCATTGGATCAGATTCAAGGACATTATCCCAGCTAAGAGAGTGGTTTATCAAATTGGTGCAAATTAAGAAACATATTGAACGCTTAAGAAAACTAAAAGCCTTGTCTCCTTCTTGGACAAGATCCACCAAGAATTGAAGGAATGATTGGTACAATGGAAAAAGTTGGGAAAAAATTCACAACTTCAAGAAGAATCTGGAGTTTCATGTATTACTTGACAAGAAGATGATGTCTTAACTAGCCAACTATCATATGGGATTTTAAGTTTGTGGCCCTATGTCATTCCCTTATTTAGAATAAAAAAGCAGTCTTTATGTGATAAATTCTTCACTACTGAATTCAAACTTATGTAAAAGCTAGCAAAATTTGTGGAATTCCTCCATGGTGTAAGTAATGGCTCCATGGCAAAGAAGACTTCATGAACCTCATATTTTTGTGCCCAAGGAGATTCTCAGTTTGGAAAATCATGGGGATGATTTTAGTTTTACATAGTCAAATTAACTAGAAACAAGCATCACTTGATCGATTGCTTTGCTGCCTGTGGAATGTGGTATGGAACTTGGTTTTCAAGTATCTAAAGCAGATAGTAGTTTGCTTGTTAGAGCAAGTGATGATGGGTTCATTTACATGTGCATATATGTTGATGATATAATCCTTATAGGTACAGATGAGAAGGGCATACAAAGCCTAAAGAATCAAATGGAGAAAGAGTTCAAGATTAGTGGCTTGGGAGACTTGTCATATTTCTTGGGCATGGAGATCTCATACACTCAACATGGAGTGTATGTAACTCAAGAAAGGTATTTGAAGAATTTGTTGATCAAGTTTAAAATGGAAAATTGCAGGGTAGCACCTACTCCAATGGAGGTGAATCACAAATTAAGCAGACATGGAGGAGAAGAATTCAAGGATATGAAGATGTATCAAATTTTGGTTGGTAGTCTTATCTATGCTACATTAACTAGACCTAATTTGTCATATGCAGTTGGAGTGTTGTCTCAATTCATGCATTGCCCTAAGAAAGAACATTGGGTTGCAGGACAAAGGGTGTTGAGGTACATTAAGGGTACACTCAAAGAAGGTTTGTATTATGGTTTTACATCAGATACAAACATCAATATATATAGTGATACAGATTGGGCAGGTAATCCTGATGATAGGAGATCAACATATGGATACTTGTGTTATGTGGGAGATACGTTAATCACTTGGTGTTCTAAGAAGCAACATAGAGTTGCTTTATCATCTACAGAAGCAGAGTATAAAGGTATGGTTGAAGCTGCAAAGGAAGTCATATGGCTAAAGACTCTTATGAAGAGTTTTGACATCATTTAGAGTACACCCACTATTCATGGAGATAACATGAGTTCATTGTATCTAGCTGCTAACCCTATTTTTCATGCCAGGACTAAAAACATTGAGACTTAGTATCACTTTCTAAGAGAGAAGGTGATGGATAAGGAGATTGAAGTCATACATACTTTAACAAAAGATCAGATAGCTGATATGCTAACCAAAAGCTTGGATGGACCAAAGCTACAGAGATTCAAAGACATGGCAGGTATAAAGAAGATAGAGAAAACCTCAATTGATGATTGAGGGGGAGCTGTTGGTGCAAGAAAATCACCAATTGAAGTTTTGATAAAAGGATTGAAGTCAAGGATTGAAGAAAAGATCAACTTATGAAGCATGAAGAAAGTACATTCAGAAGATGAAGACTTGTATATATATGTACATTAATTTAGAGTTAGCTCACTTATACCTTTTGTATGGTTATGAGCTTGTACATATTTGCCTATATATACAAGAAACATGTCGGGGCAAATGTGAGAGAGTATCTGAAGAGAAGAATTAGAAGCTGTAAGATTCATTAGACACTTTAGAAGTGTAGGAGATCTCTCTCATCAATCAGATGTAAAACTTCTCAGAAATGAAGAATTATTACACCTGATTTTTTGCTTAATACTCCTTCTATGTTTAACCTTTTGTGAAATGCTCTTGTACAAGTCTAAGTCTATAGTTGATTGACCTTTGTACAAGTTTTCAGATCCTAATTGTGATCAGGCTAAGAGAATTGAGAGTAGGAACATTTACATGTGTAAATGTGAAGAAGTGAAGTTGCAACAGACACAGAATTTGATGCTAAAGTTTTGGTCAGTTCTCCCTCCACAGTGTAAAGTTTTGAGCAAGCAAGCACTCATTCTTTAACTTGGAAGGTAAGCTACCTATGGCTAAAAGCATTTGAATAAATGGGTTGTACTTTGGGAGAACTATGTGCTAAAAGTTACAGGTGTCAAAGTTGACTGTAAAGAAGTATAGTTTTGGACATAGGTGAATTGTTAATATTGTTTCTCAAGATATACTGAGTCTTTTGGAATGATTTAACTTGGAGAAGGTGTGCAAACTATAGATGACACCTTGTACAAAGTTTTATCAAAAACTTTATGCATTTGATAAGTCAATGAGTGAGATATGTGCAACAGAATTTTTGAGTATTAACTCACTTTACAGTTTGTTCAAGATTTTGGTAATTGAGCATTGATCCTCCAAATTGGTAGAGGTTTTGAGTTATTCTTGATATACATGTGCTCTAACTCCAAGGATAGCTTATTCGTTTGGAGATTAACACTCTCCATCAATTATATCAACAAATCCCCCCTCGCAGTGATGTGGTGAACAAGGATCTGGCACTCATGTATAAGGAAGTGCCAAGATATGTGGAATCGATCCACAAAAGGAAGTAAACCCAAAGCTTTGCGGAAAGATTCAAACTTCTCCCTAGGCAAAGCCTTTATGAAAAGGTCTTCAATGTTCTCCTGTGTGGGCACATATGCCAAGCTGATCTCTCCAGCAGAGAACCTCTCCTTGACATAATGATAATGCACCTCAATGTGCTTAATGCGAGCATGTAATAGAGGGTTCCTCGCAACTGCCAATGTGTTCTTATTGTCAGTGAAGATGGTGGAAGTAGAAGACTGACCAACACCCAAATTAGCCATAAGGCATCTGAGCCACACACACTCAATAATCGCTGTGAAAGATGTCCTATACTCAGCCTCACAATTGGAAGTGGCCATAGTAGGCTGCTTCTTGCTCAGCCAACATATGCATGAGCTACCAAGCATGAAGTAAAAACCACTAGTAGACACACGAGTGTCATAGCAACTAGCCCAGTTAGAGTAAAAAAAGCATGCAAATCTGGTAGTAGTGATCCCCCCTTGGGATAAAACAACCCAAGTAGCCGGGTACCACTCAAGTAGTGAAAGATGCACTTAACCACATGCCAATGCTTCACATCTCGGCAATGCATAAACCTGCTCATATGTGAGATAGCAAACTGAATATATGGCAAGTAATGCATAAGTAAATCAAACATCCAATAGCATGCTGATAGAGAACAACATCAAATGCATCTCGAGCATCATGAAGACTCAATGGTAAACTTGTCTCCATAGGAGTGGCAATAGGTTTACAGTCTTCAAGGCCAAAACACTATAATAATGTGTCAATATATTTCATTTGACACAAAGCCATTCCACCATCAACGTGCATAAACTAAATGCCCAAATAATTATGCAAATGCCCCAAATCAGACATCTCAAATGAGGCATGTAAATCAACCTTGAAATCAACAATATGCTTCTCATGAGGACCAGCGAGCAGCATGTCATTAACATACACCAGAATGATCAAAAGCACATCATTAGCATGCTTAACATATAAGGTGCTTTGAGTTGGATTGTTCTCAAAACCATGTGCAATAAGATAGGCATGTATCTTTTCATACCAAGCACATGGTGCTTGCTTTAAACCATATAATGCCTTCTTTAATCTCCACACCTAGTTTTCATGCCATTTCTGCACAAAGCCACGGGGCTAAAAAACATACACTTCTATGCAAGTCACCATTCAGAAATGCTCTTTCAATGTCCAATTGATGTACATTCCAACCATGATGAGCTACAAGTGCACAGATGCTATGAATAGTAGTCATTCGACAAGTAGGTGCAAAGATCAATGCCTCTTTCCTGCGCATAACCCTTTGCAACAAGCCTAGCCTTGTACTTGTCAATTGTTCCCTCAGGTTTACGCTTCAGCTTGTATACCCACTTAGTGCCAATGGCCTTCTTGTCAGGAGGCAAGTCACATAAAGACCAAGTTCCATTTTTCATAATAGCATCATATTCAGATTGCATTGCAGCCATCCAATGTTCTGAATTTTGTGCTTCATCAAATGAAACAAGTTCAGTCTCATGACAAAGACTAGATGCAGCCATATCATATCAATCTCATGCAAAAGACTCACTACGAGAGCCTTAACGATTCATGGTATGATAGAGGTGCATCTAATTTTCTATCACACAAAGTCTACACTAGCCATTTTGGCATAATTTTTGCCTCCTCAATATCAGCTCTCTCATCAACAAATGCATCATGCAAATTTGCATAAAAAATGGAATGATCTACATCATCACATGAAACCTGCAATGGCTGAGAAGTTGCCTCATTAGGACCAGCAGTTGACTATCCACTTATAAAAAGAGGCACCAAAGTATCATACATGTCTTTGGAACTAACAGATGTCTCCTTCGTACATGAAAGTAAAGGCTGAATAGCATCTTCCACAAAAACAACATCACAGCTAACCAAAAAGCATTTAGTCTATGGATGATATAGACGATAGCCTTTGCTTTTAGAATTGTACCCAACAAAAATACATTTTATTGCTTTATGATCCAATTTCTTGCGATGTTATTTAGGCACTAATGCATATGCCAGACAACCAAAAACACGTAGATGAGCAACAGATGGCTTGCGACCATGCCAAACCTCATATGGAGTGATCGACTGTAGTGCTTTAGTGGGACACCTATTAAGTACATATGTTGCACACATGACATTGTCAAGCCAGAAACCATGTGGTAAAATCTGACTCTTGACCATACACCTTGCCATCTCCATGAGTGTTCTGTTCTTTCATTCAGCAACTCCATTCTGTTGAGGTGTATACGACATTATCCCATGCTCAGCTAGAAATGCATTAAAGTCAAAAAACATATATTCCCCCTCTCGATCATAACAGAGAGTGCCCATTTTACATGCTGACAGGTTTTCCGTCAAAACCAAAAACTGTTTGAAGCACATAAACACTTTGGACTTTGCTTTGAGTGGATATACCCATGCATGCTTGGAAAAATCATCAACGAAAGTCATGAAGTAAAGATACTTTCCAAAAGAAGGTGTCTGCATAGGAGCACATACATCACTATCTACAAGCTGCAATTTTTGAGTATGTGGAGCTGAACCATCTTTTGGAAAGGAGCAACACTGCATTTTACCCAAAATACAGCCTTCACATTTTCTAGGTGCCTCAAGTTTGGGCAAAGAGGACACCATTTTAGATTTCTGCAAGCGTAGCAAAGTAGCAAAATTCAGATGACCAAAGCATGCATGCCAAAGCTTTGCATATGATATAGCCTGATAATCATGTACTGCACATGCTGAATCATTCACAGATTTTTCATAATCTATGAGGTTATACAGCCCACAACATAAAATTCCAGAAGCAATAATCACATCGCCATTCGATAGAGCATGAACTGTACATCTATCATCAACAAATTTCACAACAAAAAAAATCTTGGCTAAGGCTGAAACTGATAACATATTCTTCTTGATCCCTGGCACAAATAAAGCATCTAACAATGTAAAAGAACTACCATCAATAGTAGTCAGAATGATCTTAACAATTCCCATAACATGATAAGAGGAGTTGTTGGCTCATGTAACAATATTCCATGTAGGGGCAGGCTCGAGTGAAGAGAAGAAACAGAGCTGCAAGGTAATATGTTTGGTCACCCCACTATCAAAGTCCCAAACATCTGAGTCTATTGCAAACATCCAATGCTCATGAGAAGATGGGTCAAAACTATAAACAATAGTAAATGCCCATTCTTCATCCTGCACAAGATTAGTAGACTCTGTTTTTGGTGTAGAGGTCTCTACAACAACCATTCTAGCCTCTTTCTTCTTAGCCTCTTTAGCAGCCAATTTTGGAAAGCTCTTAATGACATGATCATTTTCTTTACAATATTTGCAAAATAATTTTTGTTTTTCTGATTTCTTCTCATATTTGTCTTCCTTCTTTGATGTGCAAAATTAGAAAATTTTTGCTTACTAGTAGAAGAGCTCAATTTTCCCTTGCCCTTCTGACTAGACAAGAAAGCTTGATCTGTAGCACGCATAATAGACCTGTTATAACTGGACTAATCTTCCTGCAAAAGAACAGAAACTAACTCTTCAAATGTTAAGGCATTTGGATTGCCTTTCATCATCAAACGAAGAGTAGAAGCAAAACTTTGATATGAGTCTGGAAGACCACAGTTTGCACAAGTGAATTGTCAGGAAAAGCTTCATCAACAAAAATCAATTGTTACTTCAAATCCTTGATCTTTGTCAGAAAACTATCCATAGAATCACCTTCATTCGTGTGCTCACTCTCCAACTATTTTCAGTGGTAAGCAACACGAGCCTCATTCCTAGCCTATTACAATGTGGTAAGTGTATCCCTTGCAAGAGCGAATGTGAGGGATAATGGCATGTTTGATAGACAAAGCTATCAATGCATATGTCTGAGCATCTCTGCCATCCCAACGAATTTGCTCTACAGAAGGTGCAACAGAAACTGCACCATGAATAGGAATTAGCAGAATATCACCATCTTTGATGCCATCTGCATCAGCTTCAGTACTTGTATTTGCAGTTCCTATATTCATAGGTGTGTACCTAAGTCAAGAAGACTCAAGGAGTTGTGTCAATGAGACTAAATCCCAATTGCCACACAAGTGCGTATAGTGGGAAATTGACACATGCTTATTTGTCAATCGGATCAAACGACCTAACCAAGTGTATGAGGACATGTTCACACATGATGGAAAATGAAGTGGTTCAGTTGATATGTATGAGAAAAGACTAATCCACCTCTCTAACTCACTGAAATATTGGAAGTGTCTGCCGCAATACCACTTACAGTAGTTTTCAGTAAATCGAAGATTTCTCCCAGCTCCGAACTCCGAATATAGTCAATAGGGTACTCGTTTTGAAGCTCTCGACGGGACGCATCTATTGGAAGTCACTTGATTTTGACAACTGTGCTTCTAGTTATGACCAAAATAGTGAATGGCGGGAAGCATCCACACTCACTCCACAACTTCTACAAGCTCACACACACTAAGTTGGGATTATGCAACTAGAGGACTCCTCTAGTGCATTTACATGGCTTTGAGGGAATTTCCTAAGACTTGAAGAAGAAAAAATGTGCCCATTAATTTGAAAAATTTGGGGCTCTTCTTTTGTGCTTCTCTGCTCTGCAACACTCTCCCCCTCTTTGTCTTTGTCGTCCCTTGACAGGCTTTACTTCTTGTCTTGAGCTCGTTTAAGAGTTCTGAATACACGCACCCAGTGGGCGAAGAAGCGATAAAGACTATCAGAGAATTTGTTATTTTGTCCGAGGTATGTCCTTTGCTTCTATTTGCCCCTTGGTATTCCTTATGTCACATATATGGGTTGCTGTATTTAGTTGGGTTGCCACGCATGCTACCAGTGACTAGGAATGTGTTGTTCTTAGTCACCCTCTTCATCTTTTCAGCCTCTACCTCTTTCTAACTTTTGGTCTTCTGATTTGTCTTTGTCTTCACACATCTGACCCTGTTGCATTGCTTTAAGCCTGTTCATTTTGTTGCCTACGCATGTTATCAGCAGAAGGATTATTACCTGCCAAATATTATCTTGCACTTCTTCATGTATAGTTCCTGGCCCTGGTCCGTCCTTTCCATGAAATGTCCTGGTTCTGATTGTTCTTTAATTCCATTCCTCAGGACCTGGGTGTTTCGCGTTGTTGCCTGATGCGTGCCCCTGCGGGGCTTTGGGTAGAGGGTGGTTCTTTAACTTTATGATCTTCATTCTTTATTGAGCAGTTTTTGACTTTGATCTTCTTCTTCTTTTCTTTTTGCTTGATTCCCCTTCCACACGTCCCTCCCCCAGAACTCTGTCGTCCCCGACATGCTTTTTGTGGTGACCTGAATATGTTTGTATGGCTGCTTGCTCTCTTTGATTCAACAAATTAGCGTGACATATCATAAATTCTTTCCACTGGTGTGACTTTACTCCATCCTCTGGTGCTTGTCGGTGATTTGCAAAAAAGCTGGTTTCATACGCTACCAGTCGTGCATTCAGGTTCGAAGTCATCTTGACAAAAATTTCTGAATCTATTTCGAAGAAGCCGGTAAAAAATGCTTCTTCAAATCTGCATGTATGTTGATGGCAAAGACATAAGTCTTGAATAATACACCATCAGGGTTAAGCGGCTCGGAATAGTAGAGAGATAAAAAACGAGCGCTTCGGATCCTTATGTAATACCGATGAAATTCAAAAACGTGTATTTTGCATGCTGGAAGACTTTAATTACAATTAATAGCATGTTGAAAATCTTATTGGTCATTTTAACTGCTAAGTCCGGGACAGTTGCATATTTTGCAATCCAAAATTCCATTGTTTTTACCATGTACTCTTCCGTCGGTAGGTAGCTATGTGGTGGACTAGGTAATAATGGATAATTCAACCATTGATTATTTATGCTTCCCTGGCTCTGTCCTTCCCAAAATTGTGACCAGGCGCATCTGCGAGGTACGGGACAAAATGCTGGATTGACCTGAAGTGCGTATGGTGATGCTTCCCATTGTACCCGCAGTGTGGGATTCTTTTCCAAAACTTTGCGCCTCCATATGGGATCAGCTTTTTCGAATTCTTCTTGAGTATACTTGAATGTATCTTGGCTGAATTGGAGGTTGTGGTCCGGATCCTTATTCATCATAGTATTTATATATTGTCGCGTTTGTTCTTTAAGTAGTCCATATGGTACATTGAAAGGCTTCAAAATTTGATCCAAGTTTTTGCTTTCGATTTGGGCCTCCTTCATTACCTGGATTATTTGATCTTCCAATTCAGCAGTAAGTTGGGACACCAGTAGTGCCCTTTCCGGTCAGCTCAGTTCTGCAATGTCCCGAGTATTATGTTCAATTTGGACCTCCTGTTCCTCCCTTAGTGGCGAATGATATAAGGGGGAGAGAGAGGATGTACCTCAGTCTCCTCAGTAACCTCTACGGATTTTGGAACTACTGGTATCCCTTGAATTGTCTTCTACTCTAACTGCTCTTGTAGTTGCTTAATCATCTCATCTTTTTTCTTGATTTCTTCATTAGCATTAGCAATAGTGTCCTTGTGTTTGAGAAGTTCTTTAGCAACAATATCCAGATGATCAGTGTCTTCCTTACATTGCATGAGATATTGATTTTCTGCCTTTTTCCATTTAGTCCTTAAAGCTGCGGTATCATCCATGTACCTTTTTTCCCATTCGGCAATGGTGGTCTGCTCCTGCTTGAGCTGATCTTCATACTTAGCTATCTTTTCTTCCAATTCTTTGATATCCTTTTCTTGTCCTCCCTGAACTTCTACGGGCTGATCACTTAGAAGAGCTATCATGAGCTCCTTATTTCGGTTCCTTAGGTTTTCTGCCTCTTCCATATATACCTTTATTTGTGATTCCAGTATTTTACTCCGGGCGTGCATTCGTGCCTTGTCAGCCTCGCTAGCTTCATATTTCTTCGTTAATTCCTGGAGTTGTTCTTTCAATCCTTCATTTTCCGTCTCTAGAGTTTTGTACTGCTTTTTGAACTCTTGGACTTCATTTTCTCACTATAAGATCTGCTCCTTTGCTATCTTTAACTCAGTAGAAAGATTCTTACCAATTTTTTGAAGTTCATGCTTTAACTGCATCACTTGATCGTAGTCTTCATCAGCCTCAAGCATTAATTGTTGTGTATCCATTGTAGTTCTAATCATATCTTGCACTACGGGCTTGAGCTGAGCGATGTCAACATTTAACCATGTTCGTGGTATGCTTGGAGCTTCTCCGGTGTGCACATCTTTTCCTTGCTCTACATGGATGGTTTCGTTGTGGGGTTGTCTAATTTGTAATTGTATTTTTGGTTTTTTTTCTTCTTCATCCAAATCAATAAATTTTGTGGCACTCCCTTGAAATGTGACGTCCATGGGGGAGGGTTCTGCCACAACCCTTATTGGTGTGAAGGGTCCTATTTCTTCTACTGTCGCTTCCTGAGGCTCTTTCTTTGGTATCTTGATTGATACCTCTCTTATAGGTGTTGTCTCCTTGATAAGAATTGTGGAAGTCTCATTGATTTTTTATCACATGCGTCCCTTCTTGGTTTGCTTCCTTGCTTGCGGTGCCCTGATCAGGGTGGGTAGTGTTGTCATCCATCTTTATGCCCTCTTCTTCTTCATTGTAGTTGACTGCATTCAATTCCACCCATTGTCCATCATCCTTTGATTCACTTTGAATATCTACATTCAACAATGAGGTTTCGGGTTCTTCTTGTGCACCCGAAGATGAGCTTGAATTTTCCAACCCTAATTCCTTGTAGCAGTGTACTTTTGTGAGCTTCTTTTTGGCCTCTATCTCCTGTTGGGCCTGCTGATAATGGTGCCCTTGCACTGGTAAATTGACTTGCCCTTATGTATATTGATGTGTATCCTCCAGTGCCTTAGTTAAATCTTCTTTTGTAATCGGTCTTTGCTCTTCAATCCTTGTCTTTGGAAGTACGTGCACTCTTTTCGTGGCTGGAACTTCCTCTTCCACTTGCTTTACTTCCCTTAATCTCTTTGTGCCTCTCATTCTCTGTTGAGAGCTAGCTTCTGCCTCGTCCACAATCTTGACTCCTCTTTTGTTTTTAGGAACTGTTGTGACTTTTGTTGGAAGTGAGGTAGGCCCTTAGGCTCATGTCACAGGTCCATGGTTCCATACTTCCATTCATGTACAACATTAATTCCAGCAATCTTCCATATTGACAAAACATGAACATAACACAACTTAATCATACAGATGATGAGTTAAAGATAGAGAAAGAATAGACGTCATGTGTAAGGTGTTACGTAAGCCATCGCTTACTCATAGTATCATATATACCAATGTTCAATGTACAATGTGGGAGCAAAACTCTCAACCACTCTATGTGATGAGAAATAGATGAATGAGTGAATGTACAATGTAACAAACATATTCAGATGTGTGGGCAGTAATCTGAATATACATGAGATGTGTGACCTTATAGGTTATAGAAGAGTGAATATGAGTGACTGAAAGAGGAAGGATCAGTGTGAACGGAAATCCTCAAACTCATGTGAACACACCTTCTCAAACACCTCATAAAATATGCATAAAGCATATACATACTGTTTCTCTTGTACCTATGCCGAATAGGACTCCTCCTGATATGAACGCCACAGCCTCCATAAACTTCAAGTAGTACCTGTGTGCATAAAGAGAATATGTACCTGAATACTTAACATAAGATGTGAATCTTATGTTAATCTCCATCTAATGTCTTTGAAGTAGCCCGATATCTTCTTTGTAGAAGACAATCTTCAACCTAATATCTTCCTGTAGAAGATAATCTTCAAAATCATGTAGATGGTCCCATCCAATGTCTTTGAAGTAGCCAGACATCTTCTTGTAGAAGATAATCTTCAACCTAATATCTTCCTGTAGAAGATGATCTTCAAATACATCATGTAGATGGGCGATCCTCACCATCAAGCTGCTAATAATCAAGTCTTCTTGCCATGAACAAGAGATGACCTCCTCTCCATGAGGTAGAGTGTGAGCACACCCTTCATCTTCCCCAAGAAGAATCACCAAGAAGAACTCCATAGCTGCTCCTCAACATGCTTCAAGTTAGCACCATGGCTGCCCCATGTGCTAGAAGAAACACTACCTCCATTGAGGTCCAAGCTCCAAGCTTGTGTTGAATACTAGGTGAAGGATGAATACAATGAGCCCAAAGTGCTTCTTTTATAGTATTTGATGATCTTTGAAAAGCTCATAATAAAGCTTCATAGCGAAAAACAAACACGATCGCTAATTGATCTCCGTCCGTTGTTCGATGCTTTTCAGAAAGCTTGTCGCCTGTTTACGTGGTATTTTTAATATAGAGAAAAACTGTATAAAAGCTTATTTTCTGTGCTGCAGCTCACGGGATTTGATCCCTGGTCACAAGGATGAGAGGTTGACGAAGTAACCACGCTGCCCGTCGTCCTTTCTTGTACAACGAGTGAAGAGGAACTGTAGACATTTTGTGCGCGCCCGTTTCCTTTAAGAAGGACTAAGAGTGAGCTCTTATAAATGGAGTACAATTTGACCAATGAATTATTGAGACATTGTTTGACCAATAGGATATTGATTCCAACAATCCCCCTTGCAATGTCATATTGGTACAATCTGGATTGGATCTGCAATCTGTCACAAACTGCAAACTATCACAAGCTTCAAATAGCTTGTCACAAGCTTCAAGCTTGTACTCTCGTACTTCATAACTTGTTCTTCAGAAGTCTTCTTCAAAACTGAATTTGACTTTCCTTCAAAAAATCTGACCTTGTTGAATATGAACCATAATACCGGAGAAAATATGCAAACTAGATATCCAATAGTGTATACATCAAGCAATCACTGCTTGATAACAAATATAGCATGAACTGTCTCTGCACCTGCTATCTCCTGTTTTCAAAAACCTGAAAACATACACTAGGATCCACATATTTGCATTTACCTTCCAAAAAGATTTCTCAACGTACTTTTGCTGCGTCATGTAAATACAACTAAAATCAAGAACTGAATCCTGGAACCTGTGACTGTCAACTCACAACGTAGTGCATTATGAACACTGCTGGTTCATCTCTGACTGTACTCAACTCAATATGAGTCAAAAAATCTATGATGTCATCATGTCTTCATCCTTTAAATCCTTCATACCTCTTTCCTTCAGAACTTGGTATAAACATATATGTGCGCACTTCTGAAATATACCTTTCTGAAACATCAAGCTTCTCTTCAATAGAAATCTGGAACCTTCTCCTGAACAGGAACATCCTAACAGGAACTTTCTCCAAATATTCTTCTTCTTCCTTCTTCTTTCAAAGCTGGAACATAAAGAGAACCTGACAAAGGAAATATAGGAATACCTGAAATAGGAATACCTGTAGGTATGACTCTGCATTCTTTCACATATGGCTGAAAATAAGTCTTTCATGTTTCATCACCCCCCTGGATGACTTAACACTAGTATCCAGTATTCTTCAAATATATCAGACTTCGTGAAATGTGGAACGTCTTCCTTCATAAATCTGATGTTCAGTTATCAATACCTGTATCTGAAAAAATATCTGAACCCTTTTTATTAGCATTGATCAGATGCCAATAGCTTTCCATGTCATTCCTCAGCTTTCCAAAATCTAGAATAAGGTTAGCTGATCCTAACATAACAAAACCTTGCTGAAAGCTTTTTAGGATTCATACCCTTCTGCACATAACAAGTATTTCTATCTCTTTGCAACACAAATCTGATAGAATCTGAATCTTTGACTTACTTCTCCAATGTTAAGAATCTTCACAAACAAAGGATAGACAACTGAATCATAAATACTCAAGATCATATAAGATCATACAAGATCAATGATCTCTCCTGTGTAGAATCTGCTCTTATCAAACCTTCAAGACTGAATGTTTGATTTGTTTACCTGAATGTCTCCAAGTGTCCATGCTTCTTACAAAGTTGTAAAACTTTTCTTCAAACAAATCCTTCAAGGAATCTGCAATTCCTACTTGAAACATAAGTGGACAAACTTCTCACCTTGAGAACTCCAAAAGCTGTAAGTTGATACTTCATAAGTTTCATATTTTACCCGGGTGAAATGTGATAGTACCTGCTTGGTTTTCTTTTGGCTAACTCCACTTTTCAATCAAGTTATAGGATCTAATGGAACACCTTTTTGAATACAAGCATGTATCCAAAAAACTCAAGACAATCATAGAAAGTAGATTCTTCAAATGACCTGTACATCAGCAAATCTGAATTTTCTGAAGTTTCTGAAAATACTGAGTATGAGGTAACCTTTTCCAAACATAAAACCTCAACCCAAGTCTTCAACATCTGCTACAGAAAACTCTTTTACCTCAAGAGTTAGATAAAGAAGAAATATACTTCTCTGCAACTTGTCATATACCAAGTAGCTCTGTATTGACACTCCAAGAATTCTTTGAGGGAACATATAAGCTGCTTGCTTAAAAGCTTCAACTAAAACATAACTCATACATATATGAGTTAAAACATATATCTGCTGCTTTTCTTTCTCTCAATGCAATTCTTTGTCAAATCTACTAAATCATGACCAAGTGTAATGCAAAACAAGAAACTGCTTCTTCTTTAAACAAGATGTTCTCGTAGACTTGTCTTTGGATGTAGAGGATAAAATAGGAAAAGTATATGGAAAATATATGAGAAAAGGAAGCCTTACTTTTCTTTTGGAAATGATGGACTTTCTTTTTCTGCATCTTTCTTCCACCTGATGATGTCAACATCTTCAAACTTCTCTTCCATACCTTTTGTTCTCTTCATCTTGAAGTAGCAAACACTCTTGACTTCTTCAACTGAATTTTTCTCTTTCTCTAATGCTAAGAGTAAGAGATAAAACAAACATGGTATATAAATGGAAGTTGAATATAGAAACATGTTTTATCATCTCCTCATATCTGTGAATCAAAATTCTGCTTTAAATGTCTGAAATGACTAAATTCACCAATCGTTGTCTTTGAATGATGAATTATCCTTCTAGAGTTACCTTCTCTAGATACATTTGTACTTTGATATCCAACCAACTTACAACAGAAAATTGGCTGAAAACAAAACTCATGTCATCTCTGCGCTTGTCTTCTTAGATGAACTTTCTTGCCATGAAAGAGATTTCTCAAAACTCTCTAGAAAAACCTCTAGATACCTGTTTTGATGTAGCCTTTAACTTTCAAAAGATGAAAGTGTATAAAAGCATTCCTTGAATTTCTTCAAATCTCTTCATAACTGCTCTTCTAAGATATGACCTGCAAATGATAATCTGATAGTAGAAACTGATACCTGTGATTTGATGTTGATCTGATTTCTTCATCTTCTCTAAACCATTGTTCTTCCTTGAATTTGAAGTACTCTTCTCTTCATCAAGTCTGGGTCTTCAAACAATACTTTTGTAAAGTATTTGCATACTCTTCCAAAAATATTCGGCTGCTAACAGATCATCAACTTCGTACTCCACACTGATGAATGTAACTGAAGTGTCTAATTCTCAAATCTCTACTCATCTAGATTAAGTGTGTATGTCAAATGTCAAATGTTAGAAGATGCTTTCAAATCATATGTTGTAAATCTGGAAGTCTAGGAACCTGGGATTATGAATGAGCCTTAATGCATTGATGCCAAAGATCTAAAGTTTTGAAACCAAAACCTTAGTGCTCTGATACCAAATGTTGGAAGTGAGGTAGGCCCTTAGGCTCATGTCACAGGTCCATGGTTCCATACTTCCATTCATGTACAACATTAATTCCAGCAATCTTCCATATTGACAAAACATGAACATAACACAACTTAATCATACAGATGATGAGTTAAAGATAGAGAAAGAATAGACGTCATGTGTAAGGTGTTACGTAAGCCATCGCTTACTCATAGTATCATATATACCAATGTTCAATGTACAATGTGGGAGCAAAACTCTCAACCACTCTATGTGATGAGAAATAGATGAATGAGTGAATGTACAATGTAACAAACATATTCAGATGTGTGGGCAGTAATCTGAATATACATGAGATGTGTGACCTTATAGGTTATAGAAGAGTGAATATGAGTGACTGAAAGAGGAAGGATCAGTGTGAACGGAAATCCTCAAACTCATGTGAACACACCTTCTCAAACACCTCATAAAATATGCATAAAGCATATACATACTGTTTCTCTTGTACCTATGCCGAATAGGACTCCTCCTGATATGAACGCCACAGCCTCCATAAACTTCAAGTAGTACCTGTGTGCATAAAGAGAATATGTACCTGAATACTTAACATAAGATGTGAATCTTATGTTAATCTCCATCTAATGTCTTTGAAGTAGCCCGATATCTTCTTTGTAGAAGACAATCTTCAACCTAATATCTTCCTGTAGAAGATAATCTTCAAAATCATGTAGATGGTCCCATCCAATGTCTTTGAAGTAGCCAGACATCTTCTTGTAGAAGATAATCTTCAACCTAATATCTTCCTGTAGAAGATGATCTTCAAATACATCATGTAGATGGGCGATCCTCACCATCAAGCTGCTAATAATCAAGTCTTCTTGCCATGAACAAGAGATGACCTCCTCTCCATGAGGTAGAGTGTGAGCACACCCTTCATCTTCCCCAAGAAGAATCACCAAGAAGAACTCCATAGCTGCTCCTCAACATGCTTCAAGTTAGCACCATGGCTGCCCCATGTGCTAGAAGAAACACTACCTCCATTGAGGTCCAAGCTCCAAGCTTGTGTTGAATACTAGGTGAAGGATGAATACAATGAGCCCAAAGTGCTTCTTTTATAGTATTTGATGATCTTTGAAAAGCTCATAATAAAGCTTCATAGCGAAAAACAAACACGATCGCTAATTGATCTCCGTCCGTTGTTCGATGCTTTTCAGAAAGCTTGTCGCCTGTTTGCGTGGTATTTTTAATATAGAAAAACTGTATAAAAGCTTATTTTCTGTGCTGCAGCTCACGGGATTTGATCCCTGGTCACAAGGATGAGACGAAGTAACCACGCTACCCGTCGTCCTTTCTTGTACAACGAGTGAAGAGGAACTGTAGACATTCTGTGCGTGCCCGTTTCCTTTAAGAAGGACTAAGAGTGAGCTCTTATAAATGGAGTACAATTTGACCAAAAAGAATTATTGAGACATTGTTTGACCAATAGGATATTGATTCCAACAACTTTCGCAATACTTAGCGATGGCAGTCGACGATGGCATTTCTTGCAGATGCTCTCTATGCCTAAAGCATGGTAAATCAATATTGTCAAAGCTACACTGCCATTGAGGAACTTCTTGCTGTTCCATTGCTTCTTTGCCTCGAATAGCCGTTCTTGTATGTAGGGATTCAGATTAATCTGATTTCCAATCTGCTTGATTGCATGTGAGAGTAACTGGACAATAATCTTTTGTGGAGCCGTGTATCGATGCATATTTGGGAAGCAGAAGTGCTGGTGGATAAGTCTGACTTCCTCTTCTATGTCGACTCTGTTAATGTCGGTGAACGTTCTGGTTTTTGCCCCTCAACTCTCTTCTTTCACTACCGTGGTTCCATCCTTTTCCCATCCAAAAGCTTCCTTAATCAAATTATGAGTGAATTGAATAATTACCCATTCACCTACTTTATCCATCACTCTAGCCTCGGGCACCAACGGATCATGGAGTGCTAGCTGTAATGTGTTCATGAATTGTGTGCACCTTTGAAAGTCGGGCTTATAGATTAGCAATTCAAAATATTTATGAATGCCCGCTTTCTTCATGATGGCAATCATCGATGGGAGTTCATGCAAAACTCTGAAGTCTTGGGACATGATCGGAATTGATGATCTGTATCCATGATTTTTATAGTTGCCAGGAAGAGATACTCCCCAACCGGTTGATCTTCTCTAAACTAGTGTCCCTTTGCCTTGGTGATACTCTGGAGAGGAAATTCCAATACTTCCTCATGAACTGTTGCTTCAGAATCTTCAGAAACCATCTTCACTTGTAAGGAAAAGTGCATTAGCTTCAATGGAAAGCATAGCAACTGTGTAGTGCATTGCAGTGATATGTTGTCCTTCCGTCACTCAGTTTCCCTTGGTTCTATGAGTGAGATCTCTTACCACATCTTTTTATTTCTTTTCCTGAAAGAAAACAAGCATTTTTATAGCGAAGCATTTATTTATGTACATAGTATGTCCATTCCTAAGGAAGTTGAAGCTATGATCTAATCCCCATTCGAGAATGTGCACCACTAACTTGTTTATGTAAATTAAGTGCCGAATGCTTGGCCTTCTAATGTGGCCCTACTATGCATACTTTAGGTGCATTTGATACTGCATGAGTGCACTTGGAATCCTTGTTGCTGTGGTGGCCCATTCCTTGAGGTTGCTTTGGCTTCCAAATCCACTTCATGGTTATGTTGATAGTCCTTATCTTCTCTCTGGACTGTCGAACTTCATGTATTTCTTTTGATGTCTTATTGATTGAGTTTGTTCTCCTCATGTTTTTATGATGAGTCGGTCTTGGCTGCATTGTTTGAATGCCTCGATGTAATGTGTCAGTCTGTTTGTTTATCGCTTGCTTGGCCACTTGTTTGACCTTCTTGGGAATCCATATCTATTGGCGTGTCTTCTGAGCTTCAATCAAAGGCTTCGGGAGCCATATTTGTAAGAGTCCTTTTGTTTCAGATTTCATTGATGTTGACTTCTTGTTCTCCTCTTTCTTCTCCTGAGTTGATGTTGGCGTCTCTGATTTCTGCACTTGATCCTTGCGTACCCATTTGAATTTGTTCTTCCCTTGATGCGAGTAGCGGAATGTTGTCTTCCACATTGGTGATCCTTTCGTCGTGTGAGAAACTCCATAAAAGTTGGTCCCCTTATTGTCTGACCGTTCATCAACTGAATAGGATGATTTCACCTCTTCCTTGGACACATTAGGGTTTGAGCTTTCTGCTTCTTCTAGATTGGTTTCTGAGGTATTGGGACTAGAATCATGTTCCACTAGCTTTTCTTTGTGTTCTTCCTCACTCTCAATGGCCTTTGGTTGTTGTGAAGGCTTCTCCCCTAACAGACTAAAAATTTCCTTGTGCCCTATCTTGGTTGAGATATGTCCTTGAGCTAGGTTGATGCTTACTTCATTCTCAATGATCCAATCCTGTCCTAGGATCAAATCTTTTATTAAATCTTCATCTTTGCACACTAAGACTCGTCCATGGAAGAGTTTCCTAGGTGGAGGGATACTATCGTTGTCCCAATGCATTGCATGATTTGACCTCCAACTCCTATCATCTGAGATTTTGTGGGAGTCATAATCATTTGAGGATCTTTTATGACTGTATTACGTATGCAACTAAGTCCTGCTCCTGAGTCTACCAATGCATCTATCAATTTGTACTCTGTCTTGCCAATCCCTAGGTTTAGGTAAGGTCATGACCTGTAAGCACTATTCGTGTCAGACGTATGGACTTGGTAATTAGCCATAGGGATAGGTTCTTCTCCTTGGAGATATCGTTCGTCTCTTTGCCTAATCCATTCTTTCCTTTTCTTGATGCGTTCTAGGGCTTCTTATCGTGCCTCCTCTCTAATCCGTTCTTCCTCCTTCTTCCTATTTTGAGCATCTACCAGATGCGCTAACATTTGATCTATTAACGGCTCCATGAACCGTTTCACTCTACATCCACTTATGTAGTTAGGAAGAATGTCACCATCTAAAGTGGCTAGATTAACTGCTCCACTAGTAGAAATCCTATTTATGATCAAAGGTCCATATCCGCATTTTTGTAACTTCTTGGCATGTTGCTTTAAGGTGTAGACCAGGACTAGATCGCCTTCTTTAAGTCCTTTGTCTCTTATATGTGCATCATAATATGCCTTTTTTCTTCTCTTGGCTGCATATATTCCTGCTACCGCTTGTAACCTAGTTTCATGCAGCTTCTCTATTTGGTCTAGTTGTTGGGATAATTCATGTCCGGTCCATTCATACTGTTGTGCTACTCTCAAAGTGGGGATTAAAAAATCAATTGGCAAAATCGCATTTTGCCCGTACACCAAATTGAAGGGAGTAGTTCCAATGGCAGTCTTATATGCAACTCGGAAGGCCCAAATTGCATGATGCAATTGCTTGTCCGAGTCAGACCTCCCATTATTGACAATCTTTGTCAATACCATGCATAATACCTTATTGGAACTTTCCGCTTGCCCATTGGCTTGGGGATGGTATGGGGCTGATTTTTTATGGATCACCAAAAACTCATTCATTAGAGACTCTATTACTTCATTAATGAAGTGTGTTCCTCGGTCACTCACAATCTCAATTGGTAATCTGAAACGGGTGAATATATGCTCAAAAAGAAACTTAGCCGTGGTTTGAGCATCATTCTTTCTAGTAGCCTTTGCCTCTACCCATTTTGTCAAGTAATCTTTGGCTACAATGATATATTCAGCATGTGATCCTCTAGCTGGTGGGTTGATGGGTCCTATGAAGTCAATACCCCATTTAGAGAATGCTCTCGCACAAACCATAGGTCTCAATGGCATGTCATCTCTCCGAATTGGGTATTTAGCCTTTTGGCATGTCTCGCAGCTTCGTACAGGATCATTTTTATAGTTCTTTCGGCGGAAAAATGACCTCTTGCCGCACCTACGTGTGCCATCTCTAATATGGGCAAATATTCTCCTTCATGCACATAGAGCCGTAATTGGTTGTCTTTCCCTCTTCTAAACAATTGTCTTCCCATAAGTACATAATCCTTGCTCATCTCTTCTAGGGATCGTTTCCTTGCCAAGAGAAGAAAAAAGGCATATTATGATGCTCTGGGTTTCTTCTCTATTTCGGTCGAGTCTTGACACTTCCGCATATACCTCTTCCAGATTGGGATTTTGGTTGATAAACTTCTACATCTATTTCCTCAATGGGAGGTTTAGTCACTCCATTCTTCTTCCATTGTTCTTCTCGGATTCTATTCCATAATTCCTTTGGCCAATCAGCTTCTAGGTCAGGTATTGTTGACATCGGTTCATCTTGGGTTCTCGTTCGCTCACGCTTGTCAACCTGCTCTCTAGGTTCTTTACCCTTGGCTTTGACATACTCTTTGTATGGATCCTCTTCTATCCTCATTTCTAGAAGGGCTAGGATAGTCTTTTCTAGGGTTGCTTGTGCTACCTCTATAAGTTTTCGACAGATCACAAGCCTCTCTTTTTCTAATTCTCCTTGTGGCTAAAGCTTTTCATGCTGCTCTACCTTTGGTCCAGCCTTAATCCTAGCTTGGTAAGATTTTAGCCACATGTCTAGGTCATCAGGTTTTGGGTCAGCTAAAATGGATCCTGGTTTTTCAGCTTCTCGGATAAGCGGTGGACTAGGCACTTCCTTCCGAATTTCTTGCTCTTTTTGTTCTTTCTTACTTTTGGTTTGTTTCTCATTGTCTTGACTTTTGTTTTTCATCCATTTATCTTTGAGCTTTTCTCTTCTTTCCTTCCAGTTCTGTGCTTTAGTGTTCTGGGTACTCTCACGTGGGTCCTCAGAATCTTGCAATATCCTTCCCAAGTCCTAGGGGGTGGTGGATTATAAGGTCGAGGACATTCTCTAATAAAATGGTCTCCTCCACATCTATAACAAGGTCCTCTCGACACAGGTGGTCTAATGGGTGGTCTCATGGGTGGTTGTGCTTTAGGTGCAGTATACATCAAAGTTGCTACCTCCGTTCCATAAGCCTGATCATAACCTTCATATCCATAATAAGCTGAATCATAAGTTGATTCATACTCTAGCATGGTCTTCATAGGGATAATAATCTCCTGCGGGTAGCTCATATCCAGGGTTTGCTGATTCTACATTGGTCATCGTTGAGGCTGGCACTATGGCTCTTTCCAAATTTTCTTCTGGCTGAGTATACTTCACAGGTACCACTTGTTGAGGTTGTGATAGTTGTGACCCTAACACTGGTTGGGGTGGTGGATATGGTACTTGCTCGTATGGCCTTGGTGCTCCTACTGGTGTTGGATACGGATTGTATCTGGGCATCTCTCTACCTGCCTCTCTAGGTGGATATCCGTATGGTCGATACTAAGGTGGTTGTAAAGGGCGTGCCTGCCTATTGAATGGACAGTTTTTTGTGGTGTGGTTGGTGTATTTTTGTTCTATGTGGCAGTACAAGGCAGTCCCTTGCTGGAGCTATTTGTTGTAAGGATATGTCTGATGTGCAGCAGTCCCTCCTCACACACACATGTGTGTAGGGTGATCTCCTCCACATAGACTGCATCTTCGTCACATGGGCACTCTTAAAGCTGGGTGTTGGTAATTTCTATGTCCTTGAACTCCTAATTTTTTTGCTACCAACTCTGCTAATTCCTCCACATTACTGGAGTTGGATGTAATAGTACTCCGAGAGTCTTCTGATTTAGTGGGGCTGGGTGTGCTCTTGAGATCCTCAGCTAGATTGTCTTCTAGGTCAATGCACTCTTGAAGACACTCACTCAGGGTTTGTAATCTCTTCACGTAAACTAAAGTTCTTAGGGTTCCATTTGTAAGTCCGTCCAAAAACAAAGAAATCATTTTTTGCTGAGTGGGTCTCTCTGCAGTTGGGTATCTATCAACATATTGATTGAATCTTCGGGCGGCTGTTTTCACTATTTCATTAGGGTTCTGTTTAAAGCTATGGATTAAAGACGCAGAATTGTGTTTAATCCCTCTCTTAGTGAATTCCCCAATGAATTCCTGAAAGAATTGTTCCATATTTCCAAATTGGTTGGGGTCTAATGGCTGGAACCAAGTCAGAGCCGTTCCTAAGAGAGTGAGTCCGAAAGACTCATACTGCACAAAGAAGTCGTCTACTTGTTCTGCCCTTAGAACTTGTTTAAACTTAGCAATGTGATCGTAGGGTTCTCCCAACCTGTCATAATGATTTCTTACGCATTTGGCCACTTGGATAGGTCTCAGTCTTCTCATTGGTTCTGGCGGTCTCGGCATGACAGGGAAGGCAGGAACTAATGGTCTAATTGGCGGTATTCTAGGCTGCCCTCCTACTGGTGGTCGTGGTCTTAGTGGTGGTCGGTATTGATTATCTACTCCATGGTGGGTCTGATTTTGCACTCCTGGAGTTGCAAATTGCACATGAGTACGGTTTGGAACACTCCGTTGGCTAGTTTGTCCTGACATGGTGTGCTCTGCCTCTTGTTGAGTTCCAATGGGGTTCTGAGAAGTGGTTGCCTACTCTCTGAGGGAATACAGGCAAACCCATGTATTTCAGTTGAGCCCTGTCTATGGCATCAACCAACCAATATCTTCTCCGATTTTTGTCTACGTAGGTTATTCTAGTCTCGTCTTCTGGATCCTTTAACTCATAAAATGTCATCTCGCTTTCTTCTCTTTCTTGGGTTGGTGAATCTGTTTGCAGCAACAAGTCCAAACCATGGATCAAATATACTTCCAACAGGTAGTCGTCTTGAGGTATCAAGTCTCCTCTCAAGACTCGTGTCACTTGGGATCTACCTCTAGGGGTCGTCACTAGCTCCTCAGGGTTTGGTCTTCCTGAGTTTTCCTGTCCCACTAACTCTCCCCTTTCATTGATCAAATCGGGAAATTCAGTCACAATGTATATGTGACCAGCCTTATCCATGTATGCTCCTCCTTCGTACTTCACAGCAGGTCTAGGCACAATCACCATTCTAGCCATAGATCGGTTTAAGCCATCCAGGTACATGGGAATCTCCTGGGCATTAGTAGAAACATATTGTAAGGAGGTGTGGTACTCGCCCTCCACAGTGGTCATGAAGTTTCTACCCGGAGCTGGACCATGCATGTCTTCTGAGTTCCTTGGTATCTCCTCCTCGGAATCACTAGAGGTGTCTGAATAGGCCGAGCGATGACTGACTTGAGCGGCACTTCCCACAGAAGATATGACACTTCTTCGGCTACTTAGCACTCTTTCTGACCTCAAGTTCATTCACCCTCCTAAGGCTCCCTAGGTCTCTAGAACTCTTCCCAAGTGGCTCCTCAAATGCCTCAAAGTTGCCCTTAAAAACTGCTTCAAATGCTCTAGGCGATACCACTTTAGGCGATACCACTTTGTCCACGATACGATACCTGAAACCTCGGCGATACGATACTGTAGCAACAGACAATACGATACCCCTGTTGGTCACAATACGATACGAGCTAACCTGACGATACGATACCTTCACATTAGACGATACGATACCAATATCCACCCACGATACGATACCAAAAAGGGTACGATATGATACTGAAGTTTGCCCTGATACGATACCTGAATAATAGCCGATACGATACCGCCTCCTCACACGATAGGATACCACTGCAAAGGGACGATACGATACCAAATTGGTATCACGATACGACGCCTGAAAGTGAGATGATATGATACTTGGGAATTGGACGATACGATACCAAATGCTACAACGATACGATACCAGAGTGGGACACGATACGATACTGGCAGTTAGGCGATACGATACCACCGAACCGCACGATACGATACCAGTATGGTATCATGATACGACATTGGAATTGAGAGGCGATACGATACCTAGGATTCTTGCGATACGATACTGCGACAGGTGGCGATACGATACCACCGACTTGCACGATACGATACCTGAATGATCTGGCGATACGATACTAGGGTATGGGACGATACGATACTTGTATGGTATCACGATACGAAACTGATAGGACACGATACGATACCAAGGCAAGTGGCGATACGATACCACCGCTTGGACGATACAATACTATGGTGGTATCGCGATACTATACTGGGAAGTGGGACGACATGATACCAAAAGTGGACCACGATACGATACCACTTTGGTAGAATGTGATCACGATACCAACCTGGCGATACGATACCACGAGTGGTATCGCGATACCAAGGTTGGCAATTGACGATACGATACTTCAGCGAGTATCGCGATACAAGGGAATTTTTGGTATCGCGATACCAAAACTCAACCGATCACGATACTCAAGCCAAAGTATCTCAAAAATCAAAATTTCTCCTTCCCCCTTGTACTTCTCTTACCCCTCTTCACTTCTACACTCTTGCTTCACAAAAAGAAGTCCTCCAAACTCACTGTTTCCCCCCCCGCGATACCGGTTGCACAATTATTCACGTGTAAATGGAAGTTTTCACAACTTTTGAGTTTAAAGTTTGCATCTTACTTACCCTTAGGTTGTACTAATCAAGACTTGAAGTCACAAGGTGAGTGTGAGGGCTCAAATTGCACGATACAACTTTGACGATACCGATCGCTACGCTCAGACCATACCAAAATGATAGAAGGTGTCAAATGATTTCAAATTTTTGGTTTTTATACTTTTTTGGAGACAGAAACTGAACTACACTAATTTTGGCAAATTTTTTGGGATTTTTTGGTGATCTTGGCTTACTCCTACTCCACTCCTCTTCTCCTAACCTAACCCTAATTCTCTCTTCTCTCCCTTCTTACTCGCCCTAAACCTAAAAGGCTCAAATTCTTCATCTTTGAATTTTTGGGGTATATAGCTCTCATCTTGTAATTTTCTCCCTTCTACACAATCTTCTCTTCTTAATCTTCTTTTTCCATTTATAAGGTTTCTTATCACATTGCACTTCCATATTGATGATTCAGTTTCATTCTGATCTTCCAACTCTCATTCTTCACTTAATTCTTGATTTTGATGTATTTTGAACCATTCTTGAGGGGATATGTCACAATAATGACCATTTCTTAGATTCACTCTGGCTATCCTTCCTTTGCTCTGAAGGTATAGACAATCATTACCCCAATCTTGCACAATTTGCATTTGTCTCATAAATGTTCTTCCTAGGATAATTTCATATGACGTGGATTGTGGAAATTCAACTATGGCAAAAGTATGCTCTATTTCTATTCCACATATGTCCACAATCACCTTTTCCCATATTCCTAGTGGTTTTTCTATGTGTCCATCTGCAAGTTGCAATCTCATTTTAGTAGGTATTAATTCATTTTTCCCCATTTTTCCCAAGTTTTTTTAGTCATGATAGCCACACCTGATCCACTATCCAATATAGCTTGAGCATGATTTGTACCAAATTGTATCCTCAAGGTTGAGTTCCCTTCTTCTCCTTCACAATATCTTCCTATCTTATCAATAGGAATGTACCATAATTCCTCCAATTCTTGTGGCTGTGAATCAAGATTCTCTGGTATTGCTTCCCATTTTTCCATTTTGTATTGTAAGTGAGGATTCTGTTTTACCAATTCCTCCAATGTGGTGTGGTATAAGATTGTACATTGTTTATCTATATTTACCTGGAATGTAATTTGTGGGTTATCTTCTTGATTAATTGTTTCTCTTATTCTTGTTGCCTTTGACTCCCCAACTGTTGTTTGAGAATTGTCTAATTCCCCCAGTTTGAGTTGTGCTTCTTGTATGATTTGTTTGCATTTTTCCATCCTTTCATGTTCTATATCTGGCATAGGATAAGCCATTACATGGTCTGTAGGATTCGGTCCCTCTTGAATTCTTCCCTTGTATGCTTTTATCAAGGTGTCTAGACTCTGTGAATTTCTTATCTCTGACTGGATTTGTGTCTTTTGAGGAGGACTACTGTTTGACTGTTCCATATTCTCTTCTTCCAAACTTTTACCCATTCTTTTTTTCCTTTCCCATTTCCCCTTTTGTCTGTTTTTCTTCACCTTTGAAACTGAACCTTTATTTTGTTCTTTAGTTGTTTCTTGTTGTTTAGCTTGTGCCCTTGTTATAGCATTTACATTTACTTGGTCACTGTCACTCACTTCTTCTTGCTCCATGATGTTGACTGTTTTCAATGGTATGTTATTAGATGTGTTTTGTTGTTTTTGAGGATTTTTTGGACAATCCTTTATTAAATGACCTCTGCCACAATCCTTGCAATAAGCTCCCTCTATTCTTAATGTAGGAGGTTGTGGACAGTCTCTAATGAAATGTTCTCCCCCACATCTATAACAAGTTATCTTTTGGCTCCCTTTGAACTGAGGTTTTTGATTGGACATATAATGATTGGTTATATACATGAATGTGCCTGTATCCATCTGAATTCTCCCATTTCCCAAATCTAGGGCTTGTAGTTCCGGTTCTCTCAACTCATATCCTTCCCACTCTTCCTGATATCCTTCATTCCATTGATAATCTTCCTTGTAAGGTGATCTTATTCTTAAGTTTCCCTCCTCTATTGGTGTGTATTTAACTGGTACCACATTTGTTGGTAGTGGAGGTTGTTGCCCAAGTACAGGTCTTGGTTGCTCAATATATCCAGATTCTCTTTGGCTTGCATAATCTCTCTCCTTAATGGGTGTTTATTGTAGAAGCATTCTTCTCTGGTATGATTTGTCCATTTTCTCTCTAGTGTACAGTATTTGAGTGTTTTCCTATCTTGCAAATGTGGTGGTTTTTGATATGGACATTGTTGTACCAAATGATTTTCTCCATAATTATAACATTTTTTATTTATAGTTATCTTGGTATTTATCAAATTGGTTTTGGTGCTTACTTCTAGGGCTTTAGCAATGGCTTGTGCCAATTCCTCTGTTGGTGGAATTTTGTCTTCATTTGTTCTAGGTTGATCAAATGCTAACAGGTCTTGTCCTCTATTGTCTTCCAAATCTATTGCCTCTTTCACACATGCTCCTAGGTCAGGGCATCTCCTATAATACACCAGGGTTCTTAATTGGGCACTTCTTAATCCTTCTATGAATAGGGATACTTGTCTTTCCATGGAAGGTACTTCTTCTTTGGGACATCTGTCAATGTACTGCTTGAATCTCCTAGCTGCCTCTCTGACATTTTCATCTTTTTGCTGTTTAAAGCTATGTATCAATGTAGCTGTGCTATGTTTTATTCCAGTTTTTGAGAATTCTAGGAAGGATTTAATATCTATATACATTTCCTTTCTCAAAGGAATGAACCAAGATAATGCAGGTCCTGTTAGGGTTAGACCAAATGCCTCAAATTGTACTTTGTAATCCTCAACCTCTTCTGCTCTAATTAGTTGTCTGAATTCCGCAGCATGAGCATGAGGATCAGAATATCCTTCATATTGATTTTTCATGCATTTGGCTACTTGATAGGGTCTAAGCATTCTGCCCTGATTTTGCCAATGATGTCTTCTTCTCAAAGGAAAATCATTAAATCCTTCTGGTTCCTTTTCTAAAGGATTTGGGGAAGTATGTGTTCTCCTACCTTGTTGTTGTTCACCATTATTGTGAATTTCATGTGGTCTTGACAAGTCTGATTGCCCTAGGTTCTGTTCCCAAGGTCTTTTGTCTGCACATTGCCCTAGGTCATTAGAATTTTCTGGGTCTTGTGAGAAGATGTATACACATCCCTGCCTATCCTCCTATCTACCATCCTTAAATTATGCTACTGGTGTTATGTTTCGGGGAACTTCTAAGTTTCTCAATCTAATGAGAAACTTATGCATTCCATCCTGATATACATAGGTCCCAAACCTATTTGTATACATGTATTTGAGGATGTTTCTATAGTCCCCAGTTTCAGAGGATTCATTTGTTTCATTTAAATTTTCCATGTTGATTTCTTGCCCTAAATCTCTTTCTTGCAATTCCCCTACCATTGGCTCTATTTCCTTCCTTCCCAGTTCTTGCTTGGAATGTGAGTATAATTTATTACCAGACCTAAGGATCATTCAATTAATTTCACGATTCTGTGAAGAGAATCGTGTTTTTCACGATTCTGTGAAGAGAATCATGTTTTTCACAATTCTGTGAAGAGAATTGTGTTTTTTACGATTCTGTGAAGAGAATCGTGTTTCTTCACGATTCTGTGATGGGAATCATGTTTTTCACGATTCTGTGAAGGGAATCGTGTTTTTCCACGATTCTGTGAGAGAATCGTGTTTTTTCACGATTCTTTGAAGAGAATCGTGTTTTTCACGATTCTGTGAAGAGAATCGTGTTTTTTCACTTTTTTGTGATGGGAATCATGTTTTTCATGATTCTGTGATGGGAATCGTGTTTTTCACGATTCTGTGAAGAGAATCGTGTTTTTCACAATTCTATTCCCAGACGATCATGATTGCTCACAATCGTTAGAAACACGATTCTCTTATGAAAATCGTGCTCTGGGAATCGCGATTTTGTGCTTTGTTTCAGAGAATCGTGATTTTGTGTTTGACTACAAAATCGCGATTCTGTTCAGATTTTGAAAATTTTTAAGGTATTGATTTTCAATTTTTTGTTTCTTCAATAGAATCGGCTTAGTTATTTTTTAACATGCAATAAAAGAATTTACTTAATATTATTATTTTTTCCACAGAAAACTCAAAAAATTCAGAACATCGCGATTTTGTGTTTTTGGCTATTTGTGTTTTTTTGTGCTTTGATCATCATGTAAGTTTAAAGAAATACAAAAAAATGTATTGAGAACTCCTTACCTTCTTGCTTGATCCAGAAATCTCCAAAACTTTATAGTTGCAGACGATTGCGATCCTGTTCTTGCTCTCACTCCCTCTCTTCCTCACTCAAATGAGTTTTTTCTGAGATTCCAGGGTTTTATAGTGTTCACACAATCGTGATCATGTGCTATTTCCTCATAATTTTCACTTTTTACTTATCCAATTTTATTCTTCAACAATTTTATGGTTTTAATCCTCAATTCCTAATTTTTCGTTATTAATCACTCCCATTATCCCACTGGTGAAAATCACGATTCTGTACTTCTTTTCCACTTTTCCCTCTTGATACTTTATCCTCACTGATTCTTGGAATTTGACTTCGTTCACTTACTCAACTTAATGAAATCTCTTACAATTACCTATCTCAAAACCCAAATATGCTCAAAATTCAAAAAAAAATTCTCTTACAGAAAATCGCGATTTTGTGCAGAGAATCGTATTTTTTCTGTACTTCCTGTTTTTTGCAATTTTGGGTCTTCTTTCTTCTTACAACTCTTCCAAATTCTTTCCACTCCAAATCAGCTGTCACCTGCAATTTTTACATCATTCACAAAGAATTAATCCAGAAAATCGCGCTCCTGTGAAGAGAATTGTATTTTTCTGAGTTTCCAATTTTTAATAGTTTTTAGCTTTCCTTCCACTTGATCTCCTTTACTCTTAACAACAACACTTAAGTCCAACTTTCTAAGGAAAAAAGAAAATTTTTTTTAAAGTTTTTTTTAGTATTTTGCCCTAAATCAAGGTAAACACTTCACTTAGGGTTTCTTGTTTAGTGGTCTATTGATCCTGTGTTTCTTGATTGGTTACACTCCTTTATGCTTTGCTATCCAAACAGTTCATGAGAAAAACTTCCCAAAGAAAAAAGTGCTAAGAAGTGCAAATGTCAATTTTTTGCAAAGATAAACTCAAAACATTTTTCTTTTCAAGATACAAATAGACTTTTTATCAAGATTATTGCTTTGACTTGGTTAACAAATGGATCTTATCTACTTGCATCTAGCTACTTTACTTGAATTCCCTTAAAGCAATCATGTCATCTTCCCAAGATCAACAATTTTGCTTGGTACTTAGTCAAAAATCACTCTACAAATGCAAGAATAGAAACATTTTACCTTATCTTCAGCTTTCTTGATTCAACTTTTCACACACCTGCACTTTACTTCAAAAAAATGATATGAGCAACTATCAATTTGAAATAATTTCAATAATTCTTATTCTCAAAAGATTATCTATTGCTTTCTTTTCCTAAAGGTCAAACAAAGAAATCTACCTTTTCATGTTTCCATCTCTTTGATTAAAGAGTATTACCTTTTCAATGTGTTCAATACCATCATCAATAGAAGATCCAGCAAGGTCCAACTTCAATGAAGCTTTTGCTATACTCCCCGGCAACGGCGCCAAAAAATGTTTGTTGTAGACCTTTGGAGTTGTCCTCTCCAATCATTTAGCATAAAGAATCAATAATACATCTTATTTTTGTCAATCCTGGAAGTATACATGAGACCACAACCCCTTCTACATGATAGAATCCAAAAAATAAGAGAAAACTGGTTGGATTTTTGAGAATTAATGAAGATGAAGAGGAATTTCTAGGGTTTGGATTATCTTGAGCAATACTCCATCATTTTCAATAATCTTGGTGTCTAAAGCATGTTATTTTCTCAACAGAACATAATCATAAAGTCAAAACTCAAAGATGATACATGTAACCTTCAAACGAGACAATCATGATTCTGTGAATTCATACAATTTTCATCTCCAGCACCATTCTTCATCAATTTCTCACTCAACACATCAGTAATCAACTCTCTTCATACACATTCATCAGAAATACACAATAGAAGCTTGCAAATCTCAATGGATACACATAGAATAGACTC